>DF357555.1:28538-40805 GCA_000787875.1 Solanum virginianum
AAAAATCAACCATATCGAACTCAACAACATCACAAGGAAATATTTTATGAAAGAAGCAAATGGGACAATTTCTATAGGCCTTTCTAGAAAGAATATATGCACCAATAGGAGTAGACACCTCATATGACTTTCACACAACAATTTAGGCTCAACATGACACTTTTTAGCAACAAAAGGGGTAACAAAAGAAAGAGTGGCACCCAGATCAATTAATGCATACACATCAAAATCAAAGACTTTTAACATATAGGTAATAATATCGGGCACCTCATTAACCACTTGCCTCCTATTAAAGCATAAAATTGCTTATGCCTTGGGGTACCACCTTGTTTACCACCCCTTCCCAAAGGAATCGCATTTGCACCTTGTAGATAAGAATCCTTATCATTGTTGCGGTTACGGGGACAATCAATCTTTTTGTGACAAACTTCTCCACACCCACAACATGCATTAATATCTCTCAAACATGGGCCCCTATGGCACTTACAACATTTTGGACACATATTATTAAGGACCACCACAAACTCCTTGGGCCCTTGGTATGTCATTGCCAAACCCCCTATTAGAACCATGAGAAGACCATTGGCCTTGATGGAACTGGCCACCCTTTCAACTTTGAAACCTACACTCAAAGCAAGCCCTCTTGGCCTCAGGACCCCTTCTCTTCCTCAATTTTCCTCCTCTATTTGCTTCACATAGGTCATCAAATAGGAAAAATCCATGTCACTAGACAACATAGCGGACCAGTATTCCTCACTCACCAAATCAAAAACACCCATCACGAACTAGTTCATTCTAGACCTTGGGTCTGCAACCAAGTGGGAATCACATTTAGAGAGTTGGTTGAACTTAATGGCATACTCGCTCACACTCATAGACCCTTGTCTCAAATTCATACTCCACTAATTTGTCCTCGAGAGTAGATTGAACTTGAGGGCACACTCCCTTTCACTCATAGACCCTTGTCTCAAATTTATAAATTCTACTATCTTTGCCTCCCTATGTTCAAGAGGAAAGAACTGATTAATAAAGGCTACCTTAAACTCCTCCCAAAGTACCATATTATGGATTCCTTTCTCCTCTTTCCATTCACCAAACCATATTTGTACAACACCCTTAAGTTGGTAAGCTGCCAACTCTACCTTCTCTTCCAATCTAACACCCATAATAGCCAAAACCTTATAGACCTCATTAATAAACTCTTGAGGGTCCTCATTCACCTTTGACCCATAGAATTTTGGGGCATTCATCCTTATGAAGTCTCTAACCTGAGATGCCAGAGTAGGAGCATGAGGGTATGGGCCCCTTGATTGCCTTGATTAGCCAACAACTTATGCAAGCAAAGTGGGAGTATCCCCGAGCTTACCATGAGCCAGTTCTCCCTCGGGTGTGCGAGCTTTTCTTCCTCTTGTGTTAGGCATGATCTAACATAGAAAATAAGAAGCATTAGGGGGGAAAGCCTTACCTTAACTTCTTTGGTCAACCCAAAGGACATCAAACAAACTCATAATGTCCATACCTATTCTGGAAAGCCGTTTGACGAATGTCACAATCCCTCACCTTCACTTGATGATAGTACGACATAGAGTGAGAAGAAGGGAAACATCTCCTGAAATATCTCATAGCCTCTTACTCATAGTTGTGGTGCACAACACAACCATGAATAATACTCTAATTGACGCGGTGTGTGGGATGCCGGAGACTATTAACAACCTTGTGCTCTAATACCAAGTTTGTCACGACCCAAGCCTAAGGCATAGATGTGACACGGTGTATGGAGAAACCCAAAGTGACCCCAAGCAAGTCTCTTAACATATCATTACACATCCTTGATCACGGAGGCAATAAAATACAATAAGAGTAGCAAATAGGGATAACCGAGGCTAAGGGACATCTTTCATATCATAAACATCAAGAGACAAGAGAGAGTCAAAGCTTATAGCATTTTACATAACATGTCTAACAACACCTCTAACAATAGAACTTAGCGGTGGCCAAGACGAATAATCGTGCTAACCCTCATAGTCAAAATGTACAATAAAGAAAGAGAGTCATAATGCATTTCATAAGAGTATAAGCATTGTCCCCGGAATGGAAGACTCACTAACTAGCTTTAGTGAGATCGTACTAGCCACATGGAAGAGGATAATCAAGTGGGGCTCTGGCTCCTATATGGTAAAATCATGTAGGCATAGAGTATGTATTAGTATGTTTGAATGTAAGTATGTATGATGCAATGCAACAAGAGATAAGCAACATAATCGAAATGCATAAACATAGGCAATAGATAACATATTAGTAATATGGTATGGATGATCAATGCTTAAGTAAAACATGCTTAAATAATATATAATACTAGGTATAAGAAGCGACCTATATTATAAAACTCGTAGGTTACTACGGTACAAACCCCTTTGGTTGGTTGGTGGTTGGTCGCACCCTACCACCCCTAGTGATTGAGGAACTAACCCCTCAACCCAATTATCAAGGCATAACCCCTTGATTAGTATCAAGGTACAAACCCATCAGCATGGTTACCCGAGGCTCTTAACCCCCCGAGCAAGGCATGGTCATATTCTAACACTATATAGGAGAATATCACATACATATATTCCTTTCATCATCATAAATTCATTCAACTCACAAGACATGCGTTGGACCTTTAATTCATCTAAAATACATTAACCAGACAATTATCAAACACTTAGTGGGTGTGTAGTGCTAGTGTAAAACCATGCAATTCAAGAGTGTAATCATACTAGAAAATTCAATGTGAAACCATCAATAGATACTTGGTAATACCCTCAAGTAATAAATCAAAACCCTTCATTAAATCTCACAATAGATCTTAGATTCATAACTCAAAACATGCTAAAACAACCATAATTTCATAAAACCCCAACATAGTGTGCAGTGAAATTCATAATAAGTAAGACCCATGAGTAAATCAACTTTAAATCATGAAATTTTAGGTAAGGGAAGCTTAGGTATCATGGGTGAAAGGAACACATGAAAGAAACCTACATACCTTGACTTTGGAGAATCTTTGAAGAAGATTGGAGATGGATACTTGAAGATTAAATGAGAACCTTAAGATCCAGATGAGTTTTGGAACTTGAAATTCGGAGATGAAATATTATCGTCTTGAAAGATATGAGGGTGAAATAAGGCTAAGTATAGGTATTTTCATGCATAGTAAGGCTTAGACCCAAAACTCAAAAGCCTAGGATTGGATAAAATTCATACTGAGGTTCACCCTTGGAGCGTAGCACCAGGGCCGAAAACCTCAGTAGAAATCACATTTTTTCGATTTTAAAATTTGCCTATGGTTGTTCTAGAATCAGGATTAGACCTATTTCCCACTCCATTTTACCCCTTGAATAATAATATGAAGTCATACTTTCAATATCACACACGGATTTTGATATATATGAAAATTATGATTCCGGGCACTTTCAAGGCACATTTTCAGGCATTTTTAGGGGTCGTTTCAAAGTCTTAGAGAAAGCTTGTTGCCTAATTCAATCTTCAAGTATGTGATTCTCATTGACATTTGATTTGCTTGTTCTTTATTCCCTTGTGTAAGTGATTTGTTATTTCTTCTCAATTTATAATTCTTTCATCTACATATAACATGGTAGCTAAATACATAACTTGGGTTGTAGGACCATAAAGAACTAACAAAGTAAAAATGGATAATTCATATTTTTTGGAAGGTGTATATCCACGTATTGTGGGAATTGTAGATTGTTTCAAGTGTGGTGGTGTTCGGCCTAAGATGAGGCATTTCCCGGTGGCCTCAAGGGAAGAGAGAGGAAGAGTCCAAGTTGAAGGTGGCAATGGTTAGAGGACTCGCCCTAGGTGCCTAAAATATAGGAGGAAACATAATGTCACATATCGAAGGAACATAGGTGCATACTATGGGTGTGACATGATAGGCCATAAGTGAAATGACCCCAAAAAGTGAACAAAATGTGCCTCGAAAGTGCTCATAATCGTAATTTCCATATATCTCAAAATCTGTGCATGATATCAAAAATCTAACTCCATATTCGTGATCGGGGGAAAATTGAGTGGGAAATGGGTTTAACCCTGACTTTAGAGCAACTGTATCAAAATTTTAATTTCCCAAAAATTTGATTTCTTGAATCAATTCGCATTGGTATTGCGACGCGTAGCCGTCTTAGACCTATGTAAAATGTCCTCCGCATTAGGTCTGCGTCGGGGACTAGATGCGAACCTATGTCATTTTATTGCTGTTTTTTTAGTTCAGTCCAAGGCATTTGGGTCTTGGGCCTAAGCCTTCTCATGTGTTAAAATACCTATATTTAGCCAAATTTCAACAACATATCATACAAGACATTCTCCAATACCCTCTCAAATAGTTAGATAGATATTTCACTAAAATTCAAGTGCTTAATCTCTTTTCGAATCTAAGGAATTCACTCAAGCTTCAAGTCTCCATTCCAATTTTCATCAAGGAATTCACTAAAGTTAAAGTATATGGGTTTCAACCATTAGGTCCTTAGACCCATGGTGCCCAGGCTTACTTTTAACATAGATTTCATGTTTTTAAGTTGATTTACTTATGGGTCTTATTTCCTATGAATTTGATTATGAACTATGTTGGGGTTTCATAAAGGTATGACTGTTTAAGCATGTTTTGAGCTATGAATCTTTAATCTATCTTAAGATTTGAGGAAGGATTTTGATGTATATTGCATAATGGTACTACCAAGTATTGGTGGGTTGATTTTACTTGCATGATATCACCCTTGAATTGCATTATTTTACACTAGCATTGCACACCCATCAAGTGTTTGATAAAATGTCTGGTTAATGTATCTTCAGTTGCTGAAGGCCTAGTGAATGGCATATGAGTTGAGTGACTATATGATAATGAAAAAATGGGATATATGTGTTATTTTCATGAGATGCATCTATAGTGTTGTGAGTTGATCATAATTAATTGAGGGGTTGGTAACTCAATCACCTCGGATGGGGGTGGTAAGCCATCAACCAATTGATGGTTTGAAATATCAATCAATCCCAGCGGAATACGGTTATGTCTGTCAACAAATTGAGGGGTTGATACTTTAATAGCCTTGGATGGGGGTGGTAAGCCATCAACCAATTAAGGGGTTGATACCTGAATCACTTTCGATGGATGGTGGTCATGTCCGTAAATCAATTGAGCGGTTGATTCCTCAATCACTTCTAAAGGGTGGTCTACCTTTGATTCCAAGTACTAAGTTGCTTAGTCTATGATGATGGTCTCTTCCTTCACATCTAACATGTTATATATAAGCATGTTTTAATTCAAGAATCATTCATACACGTCATATTGTTATTATGATATCCATTGCTTATGATATTGTATTTTGCCTATGTTGCCTATCTCTTATTACATAGCATCCTACATAATTAGTACATCTAAATGTACGAATGCATATTCTATGCCTATTTGATTTTACCATGAAGGAACTAGAGCTCCACTTGATCATCCTCCTCCACCACATGGCTAGTACGATTTCTCTCAAAGCAAGTTGGTGAGTGCTCAATTCTAAGGACATATATCTCTTAATTTATGGTATGTATTGACACTTCTTATTTTGGGTACTTATGGCTATATGGGTGAGCCTAAAGATTGTCTTAGCCCCTACTCCTATCTATGTATTAGAGGTGTTGTTGGAACCTTATGACATATTAATGTTATACTATTGACTTATTACATTCCATGTTATCAAAGATGTCCCTTAGCCCATATTTCCCCTTTTTCTATCTATTGTTGTTGTATTATTGCTTCCACAACTAAAAATGTATAATGATATGTTAAGAGACTTAATTGGGGTCCCTTAGAGTCCCCCATTTTCCATGTCACGTCTAGATCCTAGGCTTGGATCGTGACAAAATTTGTATCAGAGCACTAGCTTGTAAATGGTCCTCGGTATCTAACACACTTCGTTGATTAAAATCTTATTAATGGTTGTGTTGTGCACCACAACTATGAGTAAGAGGCTATGAGACATTTTAAGAAATATTTCCCTTCTTCATAGTCTATGTCGTGCTATAGAAGATAGGTAAGGTTCCCCCTCTAGCGAATGTTCTTTGCCACTTTTAGATCATACCTAACATAAGAAGAAGAAGATCCCACACACTCGAGGAACAACCGGCTCATGGAAAGCTCTGAGATTCTCTCACTTTTCTAGCTCAAGTCGTGGCTTATCAAGTTAATCAAGGGGCCCAAGCCCCTCATGCTCGTACTCTGGCATCTTGGGTGAGGAACTTTTTGAGGAAGAACCCACCATACTTCTATAGGTCTAAAGTGGATGTGGACCATCAAGAATTTATTGATGAGGTGTACAAAGTGTTAGCTATTATGGGTATTAGGTCGGAGTAGAAGGCAGAGTTGGCAGCTTACCAACTCAAGGGGGTTGCTCAAATATGGTATACTCAATGGAAGGACGAGAAGGGGAACAACAATATAGTTCTATGGGAGGAGTTTAAGGAGACATTTCTCAACTGGTTCTTCTTTTTTGAGCTTAGGGATGACAAAATTATGGAGTTCATGAATTTGAAGTAAGATTCTATGAGTGTGAGTAAGTATGCTCCCAAGTTTAAAAAAATCTCTAAATATGCTCCACACTTGGTTGCCAACCCGAGGTCTAGGATGAATAAGTTTGTGATGGGTGTATCTGATTTGGTGAATGAATAGTAATAGGCTGCAATGCTGATTAGTGATATGGATTTTTCTAGCTTGATGCCTTATGCTAAAAAATTGGAAGGGGAGAAATTGACGAAGAGAAGGGGTCATAAGGCCAAGAGGGCCCATTTTGATGGTAAGTTACAAACTCCAAAGTATGGCTGGTTTCATCAAGGCCAAGGGTCTTCTCATACTCCTAATAGAAAATTTGAAATGACTATGCAAGGGCCCAAGGTGATGATGGTGTGGTGCCTAATACTACATGCCCAAAGTGTGGTAGAGGTCATGCTAGCCCATGCTTGAGGGATACCAATGCTTATTTTCGTTATGGTGAAGTGGGACATAAGATGATGGATTGTCCATATAATTATAACAAAGGTAAGGCTATTCGTCCTCAAGGATGGGGTGCAAATGTAGTTCCAAAATGAACCCAAAATGTGCCTGAAAATATGCCTTGAAATTCTTGAAATTTTAAATTCCATACATCTCAAAATCCATTTGCTATTTCAAAAATTTGACTTCATATTCTTGTTCATGGAATCAAAATTAGGGGGGAAATGGTCTAACCCCGATGTAACAGTGAAAGATTAGCAATTATAATTTTTCAAGGAGTGAATTCCATAGAGGAATCAACGAACATCTCGTGACACACCTCTGCTTATTTTGGGACTATTTTTTTTAGTTCGGTCCAAGACTTCTAAGTCTTGAGCTCAAGTGTTCCCAAATGTGTTTTTACGTATATTTAGCAATATTTCACCCTCATATTACCCAAAACATTTCCTAGTACTCACTCAAACACTTTGCAATATTTTCACTACCAAATCAAAGTCCCAAACCCTCATATCGAGCTAAGGTTCTTCTTCAAAGTTCTTCTTCAAGCTTCAAGTCTCCATCTCCAATCTTCGCCAAGTTCTTCTCTAAGATATGTTATGTGGGTTTCTTTCATTATTTCCTTTCATCTATGATACCCAAGCCTCATTTTACTCAAATTGCATGGTTTAAAGTTGATTTACAAATGGGTCTTTATTATTATGAAATTCATTGCACACTATGTTAAAGTTATGTGAAGTTGTGACTGTTTTACTATGTTTTGAGCTATAAATCTTGGATCTATTGTAAGATTTTTGAAGGGGTCTTGATGTATATTTCTTGAGGGTGTTACAAGATGTTGATTGATAGTTTTACAATGAATCTTTTTGCATGATTTCATCTCTATATTTCATGATTTTATACTAGCATTACACACCCTCTAAGTGTTTGATAAAATGTCTGAATGGGGTTTCTTGAGGAGTTGAAGGTCCAAAGTGTGAGATATGATATAATTGACTATATGATGATGTAATGAGCTTATGTATATGATATATTCTATATAAAATGTTGTATTAGACCTTGCCCGATCCAGGTAACCTTGTTGAGGGGTTAAAATCTCAACCACTAGGGTGATGGTTGCTATCATCACTAACCTTGATGAGAGTTTATACCTTACACACTAGGGTGATGGGTGCTATCATCACTAACCTTCATGAGGGGTTTGCACCTCACACACTAGGATGATGGGTGGTATCATCACTAACCTTGATGAGGGGTTCATACCTCACACACTAGGGTGATGGGTGCTATTATGACTAACCTTGATGAGGGGTTTGTACCTCACACACTAGGGTTATGGGTGCTATCATCACTAACCTTGATGAGGGGTTTGTACCTCACACACTAGGGTGATGGGTGCTATCGTCACTAACCTACCAAGGGGTTTGTACTTTGGAAATCTAGCTTGGTCTCTTCTGTACATATGATATCCTATATGAGCATGAGTTACTGAAGCATGTTTTACCTATGGATTGATCGTACATGCCATATTGCTATATAATGCCTATTGCTTATTGTTATGCATTATGATCACCATGCCTAATTCTTGTTTCGTTGCATCATACATACATAGTACATTCAAACATACTAACTCATACTCTATGTGTACATGATGTCACCATGTAGGAACCGATGCCCAAGTTGATCATCTTCCTCTGCTACATGGCTAGTTTAATGCTACTCAAGCTAGTTGGTGAGTCCTCCACTTCGGGGACCTTAGTCTATGATGCTCTAATTATGCATTGAGACATTCTTCTGTATTGTCTATTTTTACTATTAGGGTGAGCCTGGTTACTTTGTCTTGCCTCCCCCATTATCTATGTCTTAGAGGTATTAGTTGGACATTTTATCTATCTATGCTAAGAGCCTTGACTCTATTGGTCTTAATGTCTATGATATGAAAGGGAGTTCGGTTACCCCTGGTTGTCCTACTTTATTATCTCTTGATGCATAATTTATTGCTTCCGCGACCAAGGATATATAATGATGTTCTAAGAGGATTGTTTGGGGTTCCTTTAGGTTCCCCATTAGTCGTGTAACGTCTAAACCCTAGGCATAGGTCATCACAAGCATGGTATCAAAGCACTAGTTTAATAGATCCTCAGAGTCCAACACACCACATCGATTAGAGTCCTATTCATGGTTGTGAAGTGCGCTATGATAATGAATAGGAGGCTATGAGACATATTAGGAAATGTTTCCCTTCTTCATGTTCTAAGTCATGCTATAGAGTTATGGTAAGTGTTCCCCCTAACAATTGTTATTTGCTATGCTAGATCATGCCAAACACTCAAGGATGAAGGGCCCAAACTCTTAAATCCTCTCGTGTTCTATGGGTCAAGGGTATATGAAGATCGGTAAGAGTTCAGTCATGAGGTCTACAAAATCTTGAATATCATGGGTGTTGGGAAAAATACAGTATAACCGTTGGAAGTGTAAGAAGGGGATTGTTAATGTGGTGCTTTAGGAGGAGTTCAAATTGGCCTTCTTTAGTTAGTTTTTCCCATTTCAGCTTATGGAAGCTAAGATTGTCCAAGAAACCGTGGCAAGGGTCGTGGTGCAAATGCAGTTCATTTGGTAGAGGTGGTCCTCAAGGTGGTGCCCCAACGTATAACCAGTTTTATGGACTACATGGGAGGCAAAGGGTTGGTGACATCCCCGATGTTGTTACTTCAGTATGTTGAAAATCTTTGACTTTGATATGTATGCTTTGATTGATCCTGGTGCCACTCTCTCCCTTGTTACCCCTTTTGTTGCTAAAATGTTCCATGTTGCCCTAGCATTGTTGCATTAGTCATATGAAGTGTCTACTCCTATTGCTGCCTCTATTGTTGCTAGAAAAGTTTATAGAAGTTGTCCTATTTGTATTTTTGATAAGTTGTTGCCTTATGATTTTGTTAAATTAGTGATGGTAGATTTTTATGTCATTCTTGGGATGGTTTGTTTGCATGCCTTCTATGCTTTTATTGATTGTAGAACCCGTAGGATCAAGTTTCAATTTTCTAATGAACCCGTCTTTGAGTGGAAAAGTCAAGATGTGGTGGTCAAGGGTCGATTTATTTCATGCCTTAAAGCCCGTAAGTTTATCCCTAAGAGGTGTCTTTAATATCTTGTGAGGGTTAAAGATATAGAGTCCAAGGTCTGTTCCACAGAGTCGGTTTCGATTGTAAATGAGTTCCTTGATATCTTCCCAAATGACCTTCCTGGTGTCCCTCCAGAAAGGAGATAGATTTTGATATGGACCTCCTTCTCGATACTCAATGTATCTCCGTTCCCCTTACCATATGGCCCTGGCAGAGTTGAAAGACTTAAAGGAGTAATTAAAAGATTTTTTGGAGAAGGGATTTATTAGACCTAGTCAATCACCTTGGGGTGCTCCAGTATTGTTTATGAAAAATAAGGATGGGTCACTTAGAATGTGCATTGACTATCGGCAACTCAATAGGGTAACCATCAAGAATTTGTATCCTCTTCCAAGGATTAATGATTTGTTTGACCAATTACAAGGGGCTAGCTTCTTCTCTAAGATTGATCTTCGATCTGGGTATCATCAAGTGAGGGTGAGGGAGTGTGATATTTCTGAGATGACCTTTCGGACTAGATATGGGCATTATGTGTTTGTTGTGATGTCATTTGGGTTGACCAATGCACCGACCATCTTCATGGACCTAATGAATACGGTCATTAAACCTTACCTTGATTCTTTTCTTGTGGTCTTCATTGATAATATATTTATCTATTCATATAGTAGGGAGTAGCATATGGGGTATTTGAGGGTGTGTTGCAAAGATTGAGGGAGGAGAAATTGTATACAATATATGAAAATCATGAATTTTAGTTGAATGAAGTTGCATTCTTGGGTCATGTGGAGTCGGGGGATGGTATAAAAGTGGATCTTAAGAAAATTGATGTGATAAGAAATTGTCCTAGAGCATTGACCCCATTGGATATTAGGAGCTTCTTGGACCTAGCAGGTTATTATAGAAGGTTTGTGAATGGGTTCTCCTCCATTGCTTCCTCTATAAAAAAAATTGATTCAAAAGAAGGTTAAGTTTCTGTGGACCGATGAATAAGAGAGGACCTTCCAAACATTGAAAGACAAGCTTGTGTTTGCCTCTATATTGTCACTACCAGATGGGGTTGAGGGATTTGTGGTGTATTGTGATGCTTCCCGGGTTGGTTTTGGTTGTTTGATGATGCAAAATGGTAAGGCCATAGCTTATGCTTCTAGACAACTCAAGGTACATAAAAGGAACTACTCTACGGATGATCTAGAGTTAGCTGCCATTGTGTTTGCATTAAATATTAGGCATCACTACTTGTATGAGTTGCATGATGTATATGTTCACCGATCATAAGAGCCTCCAATGTCTTCACTCAAAAAGATCTCAACTTGAGGCAAGGAAGGTGTCTAAAACTTCTTAAGGACTACAATATGAGTGTGCATTACCATTCGAATAAGGCAAATATGGTGGCAGATGCATTGGTTAGGGTGTCTATGGGTAGCTTAGTGCATCTTAATGGTAGTGGTAAGGAGATGGCTAGGGAGGTGCATCAATTTGCTAGATTAAAGGTTAGGTTGGAAGAGGTTTGTGATGATGGTGTTGTGGTTGTTGATGGGTCTAAGTCTTCATAAGTTGATTAACTGATAGCAAAAAAAGATCTTGATTCCTCTTTACTTGAATTGAAGGCCTTGGTAAAAGAAGGCAAAGTAGACGTTTTCTCCCAAGGGGGAGATGGGGCCCTTAGGCACCAAGGTAGGTTGTGTGTTCCTTATGTTGATGGTTTGAGGGAGAAGATTCATGATGAGGCCCATAATTCTTCTTATTCTATCCACCTCGGTTCCACCAAAATTTACAGAGACTTGAGAGATGTGTATTGGTGGGGAGACACGAAGAGGGACATTATTTCCGATTGCCATAGTTGTCAACAAGTCAAAGCCGAACATCAAAGGTCGGTGGCCTAACTCAAGACATAGAGATTCCTACTTGGAAGTGGGACGTGAATAATATGGATTTTGTGGTTGGGTTGCTAAAGACTAGAAAAGGTTTTGATTCTATTTGGGTGGTGGTTGATAGAATGATGAAATCGGCTTACTTTCTACAGGTTAAGATCACATATGGGGCTAAAGAGTATGCAAGGTTGTACATACATGAGTTAGTGAGGTTCCATGTGGTTCTTTTTTCCATCATATC
>DF357555.1:40881-57044 GCA_000787875.1 Solanum virginianum
ATCGTGGTTCATATTTCACTTCACACTTTAGGAAGTCTTTTCAAAGAGGGCTTGGTACAAAAGTTCACCTTAGTATGGCCTTCTACCCTACAATGTATGGCGAAGCCAAAAGAACCATTCAAACCCTTGAAGATATACTAAGGGCTTGTGTATTAGAGTTAAGGGGTAGTTGGGATGACCATCTTCTGTTGATTGTGTTTGCCTATGACAATAGCTACCACTCTAGCATCGGTATGGCTACTTTTGAGGCTCTTTATAGGAGACTTTGTAGATCACTGGTTGGTTGGTTTGAGGTTGGAGAGGTGGCTTTGTTTGGACTGGATTTGGTTATAGAGGCTCTTGAGAAGGTGAGGATGATTACAGAAAGGTTGAAAACAACCCAAATTCGTCAAAAATCCAATGCCGATGTGAGAAGAAGAGACCTTGAATTCAAGGTGGGTGGTTGGGTTAATTTGAAAGTTTCTCCAATGAAAGGTATGGTCTGATTTGGTAAAAAATGGAAGTTGAGGTGCAATATATGTTGGTCCTTATAAGGTCTTGAAGCGGGTTGGCAAGGTAGCTTATTAATTGAAGTTTCCTAGTGAAATAAATTTAGTTCATCTGGTGTTCCATATCTCTATGTTAAGGAAATATGTTGGTTCTCCTAATGCTATTGTGCCTCTTAATGTAATGGGTGTTGTTAAGGATAACTTGACTTATGAGGAGGTTCTAGTTCAGATCCCAGATAACCAAGAGAAGAGATTGAGGAACAAGGAGCTTGCATCAGTTAAGGTCCTTTGGAGGAACCAACAAATCAAAAGTGCTACTTGGGAGGCCAAATTGAACATGCAAAAGCGCTATCCTTATCTTTTCCACTCTACTCAAGCTAAGGTACTAATTCTAAGTCCCCTATGTGATTTGAAGTCATTTATTTCAGTCCTTATTTCATTCATATGCATTAATGTTTAAGTTGGCAAGTTTATGATGATTTTACACTTACGTTGAGATATTGAAAATTGTGTTTTAAATGTAATGTTGCATTTTAGTTAGGGCTAGTAATCATGAATTTTAGTTGAATGAAGTTGCATTCTTGGGTCATGTGGAGTCGGGGGATGGTATAAAAGTGGATCTTAAGAAAATTGATGTGATAAGAAATTGTCCTAGAGCATTGACCCCATTGGATATTAGGAGCTTCTTGGACCTAGCAGGTTATTATAGAAGGTTTGTGAATGGGTTCTCCTCCATTGCTCTCAAAATACGTTTGGTATTTTGAAAATTCGACTTCATGTTCTTGTTTAGGGGGTCAAAATTAGGTGAAAAGGGGTCTAACCCTAATTTAAGAGCGAAATATTAGCAATTATAATTTTTCAAAGTGCGAATTCCAGAGAAGAATCTGCGACCCCCTCGTGACGCGCCTCTGCTTATTTTGGGACTATTTTTTTTAGTTTGGTCCATGACTTTTAAGTCTTGGGCCTAAGTGTTCCCAAATGTGTTTTTACCTATACTTAGCCAAATTTCACCCTTATTTTACTCAAAATATTTCTCAATGCTCATTCAAACGCTTACCCATATTTTCACTCCCAAATTCAAGCCCCAAACCCTCATCCCAAGCAAAGGTTCTCCTTCAAGTTTTTTCTTCTAGCTTCAAGTCTCCATCTCAAATCTTTACAAAGTTCATCTCTAAGCTAAGGTATGTGGGTTTCTTTCATAGGTTCCTTTCACTTATAGTACCCAAGCCTCCTTTTACTCAAATTGCATGGTTTAAAGTTTATTTACAAATGGATCTTTATAATTAAGAAATTCAATGCACGCTATGTTAAAGCTATGTAAGGTTATGACTGTTTTACTATGTTTTGAGCTATAAATCTTAGATCCATTGTAAGATTTGAGAAAGGGTGTTCATGTATATTGCTTGAGGGTGCTGCAAGGTGTTTATTGATGGTTTTACAATAGATTTTCTTGTATAATTTTATCTCTATATTTCTTGGTTTTATACTAGCATTATACTCTTTCTATGTGTTTGATAAAATGTTTGAATGGGGTTTCTTGAGGAGTTGAAGGTCCAAAGCATGAGATATGATATGATTGACTATATGATGATGTAATGGGCTTATGTATATGATTTATTCTATATAAAGTATTGCATTAGACCATGCCCGATCCGGGTAACCTATTTGAGGGGTTAAAATCTCAACCACTAGGATGATAGATGCTATCATCACTAACCTTGATGAGGGATTTTTACCTCACACACTAGGGTGATAGGTGTTGTCATCACTAACTTTGATAAGGGTTTTGTACCTCACACAATAGGATGATGTGTACTATCATCAATAACCTTGATGAGGCGTTTGTACCTCACACACTAGGGTGATGGATGCTATCATCACTAACCATGATGAAGGGTTTTTACCTCACCACACTAGGGTGATGGGTGTTATTATTACTAAATTTGATAAGGGGTTTATACCTCACATACTAGGGTGATGGGTACTATTATCAATAACCTTGATGAGGCGTTTGTACCTCACACACTAGGGTCATGGGTGTTATCATCACTAACCTTCCAAAGGGTTTGTACTTTGGAAATCTAGCTTGGTCTCTTCTACACATATGATATCCTATATGAGCATGAGATACTTATGAATGTTTTACTTATGCATTGACCAAATATGCCATATTGTTATATTATGCCTATTGCTTATTATTATGTATTTTGATCATGATGTCTAATTCTTGTTGCATTGCATCCTATATACATAGTACATTCAAACATATTAACGAATACTCTATGCCTACATTATGTCACCATGTAGGAACTAGTGCCCAAGTTGGTCATCCTTCTCCTTTATGTGGCTAGTTCGATACTACATAAGCTAGTTGGTGAGTCCTCCACTTTGGGGATATTAGCCTCTGATGCTCTTATTATGTATTGAGACATTCTTCTTTATTGTCTATTTTAACTATGAGGGTGAGCCTGGTTACTTTGTCTTGGCCAGTGCACTTATCTATGTATTAGAGGTGTTTGTTGGATATGTTATGTATCTGTGCTAAGAGCCTTGACTCTATTGTTCTTGATGTCTATGGTATGAAAGTTACTTCCGTTAGCCTCAATTGTCCCACTTAATTATCTCTTGATGCATAATTTATTGCTTCCGCGACCAAGGATGTGTAATGATGTTCTATGAGGGTTGTTTGGTATTCCTTCGGGTTCTCCATTCCCCGTGTTACATCTAGGCCCTAGGCTAGGGTTGTGACAAACTCCTTTGGGGAGAGAAGGTTAACAAAGTGGTGCCCCAAGGCACAATCGGTTTTACTCTCTTCAAGGGAGGTGAGGGGTAGATGAGGTACCCGATGTCATTATCAGTATGTTAAAAGTGTTTGTTTTTGATGTGTATGCATAGATAGACTCGGATTCCACTCTTTCTTTTGTCACCCCGCTTATTGCCAAAAAGTTTCATGTTGAGCTCGAATTGTTGTGTGAGTCTTTATAGGTGTCTACTCCCAATAATGCGTCTATTGTTGCTAAGAAGGTCTATAGAAATTGTCTTGCTTACATTTTGTTTAAAATATTGCCTTGTGATCTTATTGAGTTAGATATGGTTGATTTTGATATTATTCTTGTGATGTATTATTTGCATGCTTACTATGCCTCTTTTTGTTTAAAATATTGCCTTGTGATCTTATTGAGTTAGATATGGTTGATTTTGATGTTATTCTTGTGATGGATTATTTGCATGCTTACTATGCCTCTACTGATTATAGAACTCGTACGGTCAAATTCCAATTCCTAAATGAATCCATCCTTCAGTGAGAGAGTCATGATGTGGTGGTCAAGGGTAGGTTCATCTCTTTCATTAAAGCCTAAACGTTGACCACTAAGGGGTGTCTCTATCATCTTGTGAAGGTAAGGGATGTGGTGTCCAAAGTCCTTCCTATAGAGTCGGTTTCGGTGGTAAATGAGTTGCTTGATGTCTTTCCAAATGACCTTCACAGTGTTCCTCCCAAAAAGGAAGTGGATTTTTATATAGACCTCCTTCCCGATACTCAACCTATTTTATTCCCCCTTAATATTTGGCCCCTGCGGAATTAAAGGAGTTGAAGGAGCAATTGAGGGACTTGTTGGAGAAAGGTTTTATAGAACTAGCAAATCACCTTGGAGTACAGTGGTGTTGTTTCTGAAAAGGAAGGATGGGTCACTTAGAATATGAATTGACTACCGGCAACTTAATTGGGTCACCATAAAGAATAAGTATCCTCTACCAAGGATTGACAATTTGTTTGACCAAAATCAAAGGGCTAGTCACTTCTCTTAGATTGATCTTTTGTCTAGGCATGATCAAGTAAAGGTGAGGGAGTGTGACATTCATAAGACAGCCTTCCGAACTAGGTATGGGCATTATAAGTTTGTGGTTATGTCTTTTGGGTTGTCCAATGCACCGACTATCTTCATAGATCTTATAAATAGGGTCTTTAAACCATACCTTGATTTGTTTATGCTGGTTTTCATTGAAGATATTTTGATCTATTCTCATAGTGAGGAGGAGCATGCGACTCATTTGAGGGTAGTGCTACAAAGATTGAGGGAAAAGAAGTTATATGCCAAGTATGAAAAAAGTGAATTTTTGTTGAAAGAGGTTTCCTTTCTAGGTCATGTGGTGTCGGGGGATAGTATTTAAGGTGGATCCTAAAAAGATGGATGTGATTAGAAATTGGCCTAGAGTATTGACCCCAGTTGACATTAAAAGCTTCTTGGGCTTAGCGGGTTACTGCCGAAGGTTTGTGAATGGGTTCTCTTCTATTGCTTCTCCCATGACTAAGTTGACCCAAAAGAAGGCTAAGTTGTGTTGATCGATGAGTGTGAATAGAGTTTCCAAAACTTGAAGGATAAGCTTGTGTCCGCTCCTATCTTGTTACTGCCAGAAGGGTTAGAAGGATTTGTTGTATATTATGATGCCTCACAAATCAGTTTGGGTTATGTTTTGATGCAAAATGGTAAGGTAATAGTCTATGCTTCTAGACAACTCAAAGTACATAAAAAGAATTATCCTACTCATGACCTTAAATTAGCCGCCGTGGTATCTACATTGAAAATTTGCCACCATTATTTGTATGGAGAGCATGTTGATGTGTTTACCAATCATAAGAGCCTCAAATATGTGTTCACTCAAAAACATCTCAACTTGAGACAAAGAAGGTGGTTAGAACTCCATAAAGATTATGATATGAGTGTACATTATCATTCCAGTAAGGCTAATATTGTGGCCGATGCTTAGAGTAGGGTGTCTATGGGTAGCCTAACTCATGTTGAGGATGAGGGCAAAAAAGTGGCTAGAGAGGTTCATCGGTTGCCTAGATTGGGGGTTAGGTTGGAAGAGGTTGATAATGGTAGTGTTGTGGTTGTTGATGGTTCAAAATCTTCCTTGGTTGATGAGGTAAAAGAAAAACAAGATCTTGATCCCTCTTTATAAGAATTGAAGGCCTTGTTGAGAGATGGCAAGGTAAAGGTTTTCTTCCAAGGACGAGATGGTACCCATAGGTACCAACGGAGGTTGTGTGTGAATAATGTTGATGGCTTGAGAGAGAAGATTTTTTACGAGGCTCATAATTCTTCCTATTCTGTTCACCCTGGTGCTAGAAAGATGTATGGAGATTTGAGGGATGTGTTTTGGTGTGGAGGTATGAGGAAAGATATTGCCAAATTTGTATCCGGTTGTTATAGTTGCCAATAAGTCAAAGCCGAACATCAAAGGCCATGTGGCCTAACCCAAGATATAGAGGTTCCTACTTGGAAGTGGGAGGAAATTAACATGCATTTTGTGGTTGCCTAAGACTAGAAAGGATTTTGATTCGATTTGAGTTGTGGTTGGTAGAGTGATAAAGTTGGCTCATTTCCTACCTGTTATGACTACTTATTGGGCCGAAGACTATGATAAATTGTACATTCATGAATTGTTTAGATTGCATGGGGTGCCTTTTTCTATCATACCAGATCGTGGTGTTCAATTCCCTTCACAGTTTAGGAGATCCTTCCAAAGAGGTCTTGGTACCAAGCTTAAGCATAGTATGACTGTTCACCATCAAATAGATGGCCAAGCCAATCGAACTATCCTAACTCTTGAGGATATGCTTAGAGCTTGTATTTTGGAGTTTAAGGGTAGTTGGGATGATCATCTTCCATTGATGGAGTTTGCTTATGCATTGGTATGGCTTCTTTTGAGGCCCTCTATGGTAGACATTGTAGGTCCCCGATTGGATGGTTTAAGGTAGGGGAAATGGCATTGTTAGGTATGGATCCAGCCATAGAGGCTATGGAGAAAGTAAGACTGATTAGAGAAAGGTTGAAAACAGCACAAAGTTGTCAAAAATCCTATACCGATGGGAGAAAAAGGGATCTTGAATTTAAGGTTGGTGATTGGGTCTATTTGAAGATATCACACATGAAAGGTGTGGTTCATTTTGTAAAAAAGGTAAATTAAGTCCAAGATATATGGGACCTTATAGGGTGTTAAGGAGGATTAGTAAGGTAGCGTATGAGTTGGAGCTACCTAGTGAAACAGACTTGGTTAATCCGGTATTTCGTGTATCTATGCTGAGGAATTGTGTGGGTGACCTGAATGCTATTGTCCCATTGGATGTTTTGGGTGTTGTTGAAGATAACTTGACTTATGAAGAGGTTCCAGTAGAGATCTTTGATAGACAAGTGAAGAGGTTAAGGAACAAGGATGTGGTTTTCGTTAAGGTCCTTTGGAGGAATCAATACGTCGAAAGTGCCTCGTGGGAAGACGAGACGGACATGCAAAAGCGATATCTCAATCATTTTCATTCTACTCAAGCCTATGGTACTAATTCTAAGTCCTCTATGTAATTTCTAGTCTTATGTTTCAACCCCTATGTCTTTTGCATGCACTCATGTTTATGTTGACAATTTCATGGTGATTTTGACACTTATATTGAGATTTTTGAAAATGATGTTTAAGTGCATTGTTGCATTCTTGTATGGGCTAAGATTATCTTGCTTAAATATATCCTACTACAAAACAAGTTCTTCATTAAAAACCTTTTGCTGTCACTAGGTAATAAATAGAACAAGCTAGGTTTCTTATATTTTTAGATAATTAGGAACTCGTTTTTGCAATTTTCAAAACTAACTTTGTTCATAATTGCTACTAACAGAGTTAGCTTCACCAAATCTCCAAAGTGATACAGACATAGACCAGAGGCGGCTCAAAGAAATCGGTGGCCTAAAGCCAAATCTTTAAACAAGGCCTTAGTATCTAATAAAATATAATATGTTTTTATTCTAATTTTTTTTAAAAGTTGGTATATGGTCATTTTGTACCTATTTTGATTCACTCTGTTCCCTCAAATTTAAATAAATATTTATATGAAAATATATATACTAACAGTTATGAGATATTTTTATGAATTTACATAATTTAATGATCTCAATTTTATACCATTAAGTAAATGTCATACTAATTTCATACATTCAAGTTCATTTTGAAGGTCTATAATTAGATACAATTATAAGGAAAAGAATTTTTTAGAAACTTGCAGTCTCAAATGACTTATAGATTTGTTTTGCAATAATAAAATAAGGTTAAAATAAGAGGTTTAGAATCAATTTTTAATTAAATATGAAACAACGTCACTTTTTTATGTAAAAACTAAAAAAAAATAAAAAATCACATAAATGAAAATAAAAAGAGTATAAAATCTGAATTGATATTTCGACAACTTTTATTACATTTTACAAACAAATGTAACATTTAATGTCTTTTTATTCATGCTTTTACAATATAAAAATCAAACTTTTTGGGCCTTCAATTTTGGGGGGCCTAAAGCAATTGCTTTAGTGGCTTCCCCCTTCAGCTAGCCCTGATGATAGAGGAACCGGCGACCGAAGCGGTGGGGATGGAGATGATAGGAGAGAAGAGGAGTTTTGTGGTGGCTACCAATAAGAGACAAGACAATTGGGGTTTTAGGGTTAGTTTCAATTGGGTCTCATTAGAGAAGAGGAGACAGTGGAGGTTGTTGGGTGGTGTCTATATTTGACAGAAATAGAGGTGGAAAAGTAGACATGGAAACAAAAAGTGACGTGTGTGGCGAGCGGTAGAGTTGTGATTATTGACAAAGAGATGTAAAAGAAATATGAGAGGGACATTAATCCTCTATATAATGAGAAAAAAAGGGTTTGGGATCTAAGGTTATGTGGAGACCGCTTTCTACGACCCATAGTATGATCTATGACTCGTAGGGACTCTTTGTCTTGCCTAAGGGCAATTCCCTAAGTATCAAATCTCAACTATGAAAGGAGTTGATGGCATCCTTCGGTCCATAAGGCTGAGTAACTACATAACTGGGATTGTCTCATTAGAATAAGGATCTACAAAGCCCATCCCTTTTGTATTCAAATCATATTTGGGAAAAAGAAGATGACGCTCATTCTGCATTCTCACATCACCACCCATTATGTCACTTATAGTCCTTCACTTCTGAAGTGAGGTAGATGTCTATCCATGAATCATTCTATCATTTGACAGTAATCCATGGGGACTTAAAAGCTAGTAATGTCTTGCTATATAGAGAGATGAGACCCAAGATATCTGACTTAGGGTTGTCAAGGGAATTCAAAGATGATGTTGAAGAAAGGACTCAACATATTATTAGAACACGGTTAGTACATTATCATCAAGATTACATGTTTATGCATATTTTAGAGTTTTTACCGATAATGTTATTAGTGTTTGTAGTGGTTATATGCCTTCTGAATACATGAAGTATGGACGTTATGCAATAAAATCAAACATGTTTAGTTTTGGAATCCTTGCATTGGAGATTGTGAGTGGCCAAAACAATTATGATTATCGGCACCTAATCTATCATATTGATCTAGTTAACTATGTACGTATATCATCCCCTAGTTATCGTCATTACTTCACTTAAATTGGTCATATAGAAGTTTCATGTTGTGCTAAAAAAAGTACATGTTTGATCTTTCAATCGTCAGGCTTGGAGAATTTGCCGTGAAGGGAATGCCATAGAACTACTTGATCCACTGATAGAAAAACCAGGTGATTCTAATGATGTTTGTGGATGCATCCCTGTTGGGCTCTTGTGTTGTCAATGGAGAGCCTAAAAAGGACCTCCAATGGCTCAGGTGGGGAGGAGAATCCCAAGTAATTTGCATTATGAGTTGGTAAACTCCAAGCTGAGGCTAACTTCCCAGTGGACTCTAGTATTAGAATTTTATGGCTTTACAATTCGAGTTTCTGGCAATGGAACAACTACGTTTTTCTTAATATAAATAGTATGTCATTTCTATAGCTTTAAATATGTTGAAAGAGCTTAAGATTGACCAAGGTTGAGGAGTGAGAATCATATGCCTTTACGGCATAATCGAAGTGCTTAAAGGAGATAAGTTTCTTGGGACTTTGAATTCCAAAGAAATCCATTGATCAATCAAATAATAGAAAGATTCATGGACAGGCATCTACCTCAATTTAGAAGGGAAGGACTATAAGTTACATATAGAGTGGTGATGTGGGAATGCAGAATGGGCATCATCTTCTTTTTCCCAAATCTGATTTGAATGTAAAAGTTATGGGATATGTAGATCCTTATTCTATTGAGACAATCCCACCTATACAGCTACTCGGCTTATCAACCAAAGGATGCTATCAACTCCTTCTTTCAATCTTGAAACAAACAAGCTCCAGGAGAAGCCTTTTTTACCCTGAAGATATCACTCGAGGTTTCATATTGATGGAAAGCAAAGTATTCTTAATGGATCATATTTATCACATCACCCTTGAAGGAATCCCCTCGGGTACACACCAGTGGTTATTATATAAGTTAGAGCTCAATATAATATTTTTGTCCTTTTTTCAGTAAGCGTCAACTTTTTAGAATATTTTGATTCATTTCCTTTAAGTAATATACATTTTATAGTATCACTTGAGCTCAAGTTTCAAGTTAGAATCATCAATATTGTATAGTAAATGATAAGGTCGAGCACTTGTCTATGTCCAACACCTTTGGTAAGGGATACATGCCTAGACATGCAAGTCAAGGCTATTTTTTGAAAAGCTGTGAGTATTTCAAAACATAGCCTCCAAAAGGATTTCTTCATTTTTTGTTTAGTGGAGAAATTGATTTGTTTGTCATATCCACTAAAATTATTTATGCAATCCCATGGAAATGTTAAAGAGAATTATAGGATGACTTATAGCCATCTCCTCAACTAGAGGGAATCCATACCAATCTATACAGATACTGGCTCAGTTTGCGAGCAATCTCTTTAGATAGCATATGAAAACTCAGTATGATATGTATGCTTTATTGGATTTAGATTCCACTCTATCTTTCATTACTCCATTTATTGCTAATAGGCTTCATGTGTTCCTTGAATGATTATGTGAATCCTTTGAGGTATCTACCCCTATTGGTGAGTACAAGTGAGGAGCATAAATTTTTGAACCAGAGAGTGATTTTGCATTGTCCCTAGCATTAAAACTGAAAAATATCATCATAAGAGATATGACACTTCTTTCTATGAAGGCACTTGTATTGGGTTGACTAATGCTCTTATGAAAAAGCCTAAGGCTGAAAAGATGCAAACCAATAGCCAAATCTTTAAATATGCATACGGTAAAATTGAGAAAGAAAAAGCTATGCAGGAGCAAAATAAAAATTTGATATTTTCTAGTGTTATCTGAATGGCAAGTAGTGTTGAGAGTAGAACGAGATCACCCATTGTGGTGTGTTTCAAAGATTTGACACTTACTTTGAAGGGGAAAAACACGAATCTATTAAGATGTGTATCAGGGAAATCATCACCTGGTCGTGTTTTATACTGTTATGGCTCCATCTGGTGCTTGAAAGGCAACATTTCTTTCTGTGTTGACTAGGAAAGCATTTGGGTGTTCTATAACTGGTGTGATTCTTATAATTGGGAATCCTGGACGGATTTTCTATTGCTTTGTTGGTAGCAAATTATTCAACCCTTTGCTGTTAGTAGCCATTTTAAGTTTGTATCTATAATTACAAAATAATAAATTATCTTTTAATTTTTTAAAATTGAATAAATAAAGTTAGACGTGCTCTACTCAGTCCAGCATATGCCTTTATGAGATGTTTACACATTATTATCATGACATATTGCATATATATACTCTTATTGTGGCATTGACATATATATATCCCATATTCCATCTTTGAGATTAATATCTACATAACAAAATTTTAATTGATCAAACACTTCACCCTTGGGGCAAGTCATGTTAGATACACTTGAACTGAGTTGTATTATTCCTCTTACCAGGACAAGCCCTATAACTCAATGATGGACCAAAGATTATGCCATTTGACATAAATTAAATTTTCATGTCTTCGTGAGCCTTCAGTTGCTCCTTTAACTCCTTCACTTTTGCGGGAGCCATTCTATAAGGAGGAATTCAGATATACTCAGTATCAGGTAAGAGATCTATACCAAAGTCTATCCCCTTTTGGGAGGGACACCCAAACTCATCTGGGAAGACATAAGGGAATTCACTTACAATGGGGACTACTCGAGAGAAGGAACATTGGAAGAGATAACTTTGACCCTCACCAAGTGGTAAATGCATCCTATGGAAAACATTTTGTGTGCAGTTATAAAAGAAATAAATCGTCCCCTACATGAAAAGTTTCTACCATCCCATTCAAGGAATGACTCATTAAGAAATTGGTATTTAATCCTACGAGGTCTATAGTCAATGGCAACATAAGAAGCATGCAAGCAATTTATGAGTTTAATGGGAGGGTAGAAAGAATCCAATCTGAAACTAAAAGATATGGGACTTCTTTCTAAAATCATTTATTTGAGTGGGAACCAGTATGGATGAAATACCAACCAATGTCAGATGCAAAGTCACACACCTTATTAAGATCATAATGGCATACTCGCCCCCCCCCCCCCAAAAAAAAATAACCAGGAAACTTATCGTATGGAACGTGGAAAGGAGGCACCGGATGAAATCCTATTGGAAAGCAAAAATTGATAGGTTGGTTGTTCCTTCACAACCTCAAAAACCATTTTTATATGCATCCACACATCTTTTAATTGCCCTATAAGTCATTCCATGCAAGTTATTTGATGACTATGTGCTTACAATGATGCTCGTCTCATGTGTTATAGAAAAAAGAATTCATCTCTGAGAACATTAAAGTAAAATTTTGAACAATAAAATTTTACAGTCACTAGTTTGAGTCTCCAAATATTAACCGACATATTTAGACTTAGATTATATACATCTACTAGATCAGATTTCAGAGTAAATTACATGTTCAAACCTTCCTCAGTCCTAGTGGAATTGAGACTGAGTCTGTATTACAACATTTGCTGCATCTGAATTTAGCACGCTATTGTTGTTAATGTGTGCAATAACTGCATCTGTTCTAAAAATGAAGCTAAAAGTGAGGGCAAATTCATGAATAAGCACAAATGATAGTTATTGCAACTTACGAGATAATTTTATTGTTAATGGAGCTAGTACTTTGTGGAAAGAAATACCCCAAAAGTACCAAGTTCCACTAATTTTGTAAAATGTAAAGAGATGTTTTAAAAAACCGTGCAATCAGAGGATGCTCTTATCCACAAGAACATATGTAAAAACAACATATAAAAGTGGTGAGTGAAAAGTGTTATTTCCTTTAACAACATAAATCTAATGTAAATTTTCCATATTTCTCTCTCAACAAAAATCATCTTAATTAATAAAATAATTATTCAAGTCAAAAACTATTAAAATTGCAAGAACTAATTCTTCCATGCTTCAACTTATTAATCTTTGAGAGAAATAATATATGCATCAAAAATTCATAATCTATGGAAACTTTGCAAATGATATTAAGTTTTGTCTTATTATTTTATAGAAAAAAAACATGAAGAAATATTTAAAGTACAAATATCAAATAAAAATCTGCATCAAAATCTTAAAATTCAACTATCACATTAGAGAGAGATGAATACGGGGTTAAAAAGACAAACAACAAAAAAATATGGAGAGAAAGTTTAGGCTGAGAATCCAACTTAGATGAGTTTATGAAAATTATTTTAAATTTTAGAAAATAAAATTAAAAATAGGAAAAAGAAAACTTTTAAAAAATAAATAAAATGCAATAGTAGATCAACTTTACAGATGATTTAAAATATAAACATATACTGATAATGCGCAAAAGTTAAATTCATTACAAAAGAAAAAGTAGTGATTGGAAAATAGTCAAATATTTTATTTTTCTTTTAAATAAAAAGCTTATTTCATTAAGGCAGTTCTATCCATATGTATTTAAACTTAGACTGGATATTACTATAATTTTTTATTGGATTAACTTTTAGGAAAGAGTTAATGAAATGTGATAAAACTCCTTTAACAATAATAACATATTCTATAAAATTCTATAGAGTAGGTCTAGTGTGATGACCGGGGCCAAAGGACTAGGAGTGACATGGAGAATGCGAATCCAAGAGTCCCCAAACAAGCCTCAAAGTATCCAAATTCACATCATCGGTTCGGAAATGTATTCAACTAGTATACGCATAGTACTAAGAGGCAGGAAAGTAGGACTCACGCTATTGGGATATCATAGGGAAAGGGTGTCACGACCCAAGACTAGGGCCTAGACGTGATATGGTGCATGGGTTACCTGAAGGGACCCCAAGGAAGCTTCTTAACATATCATTGATCACGGAAGCAATTAAACAACATAATTAGTTAGAAATAAGGGCAAAAGGGCAAAAGGGCTAAAGGGTAAGCTTTCATAACATAAACAGCAAAACATGAGAGCCAAGGATCAATACATAACATGTCTAACAACACTCTAAAACATAGATAGGAGCGAGGACCAAGACAAGCAACCGGGCTCACCCTTATAGTCAGTACGTACATAAAAGAACTATGGTTTTAGTACATAGCATGAAATCATAGATATTGTCCCCGGAATGGAGGACTTACCAACTAGCTTGAGAGAAATTGTACTAGCCACATGGAGGAAGATGCTCAAGTGGGGCTCCGGTTCCTACATGGTGACATTATCTAGGCACATAGTATGCATTAGTATGTTTGAATGTACTAAGTATGTGGGATTCAACGCAACAAGAGATAGGCAACTTGATCGAAATGCAAAACATAGGCAATGAATAAGCATATAGTAATATGGCATGCATAGAAAATTCTTGAAGTAAATCATGCTTACATAGAACATAATACATGTGCAAGAAGAGACCATCAATATAGAATTCATATCCTATTGAGGTTCCAACCCCTCAACTTGTTGGTAGATCATCTCACCCTACCATTCATAGTGATTGAGGTACCAACCCCTCAATTAGTTAGTGGAATGTCTCACCATACCAGCCATGGTGATTGAGGTACCAACACCTCAACCCGATTATCAAGGTACAAACCCCCGCGATATGGTTATCAAGGTACAAACACCTCGAGATGGTTACCTGGGCTCACAACCCCCTGAGTGGGTCATGGTTAATTCCCAAGATGATATAGGAGAATATCATATACATACATTCCTTTCATCATCATAAAGTCATTCAACTCATAAGACATGCATTAGACCTTCAATTCCTTAAGAAATAATAGCCGGACATTTTATCAAACACTTAGCTAGTTTGTAGTGCAAGTGTAAAATCATGCTAATTAAGAGTGAAATCATGCTAGAAAATTAAATGTAAAACCATGAATAGATACTTAGTAACACCCTCAAGCAGTATACATTAAAAACGTTCATCAAATCTCACATTAGATCTTACATTCATAGCCCAAAACCTAGTAAAACAACCACAATTTCATAAACCTCAACATAGTGTGCAGTGAAATTCATAATAGATAAGACCCATGAATAAATCAACTTTAAATCATGCAATTTTGAGTAAAGAGAGCTTGGGTATCATGGGTGAAAGAAACCCATAAAAGAAACCCACATACCCTTGCTTGGGAGAATAGCTTGATGAAGATTGGAGATGGAGACTTGAACTTTTATTGAGAACCTTAGAATCTGGTTGAGTTTGAGACTTGAATTTAGGAGATGAAATATTTTCTAAGTGTTTGAATGAGTATTAGGGAATGTCTTTGATCACATGAAGGTGAAATAATCCTAAGTATTGGCATTTTCACATATAGGAACACTTAGCCCTAAGACCCAAAAGCCTTGGATCGAGATAGAAAACTAGCCACAAAAATACACAGAAGCGCGCCCTTGGCGCAGATCGTCTATGGAAATTTCATTTTTGCAATTTTAAAACTTTTCTACAGTTGCTCTTAAATTGGGGTTAGACCCACCACCACTCATTTTGACCCCTAAAAATGAATAAGAAGTCAGATTTTCGATGTCACGCACGGATTTTGAGATATGTGGGAATTACGATTTTGGGTACTTCCAAGGCACATTTTTGGGAACTTTTTGGGGTCGTTTCATTAGGGATGAAACTATGCAAGAAAATTCAATGTAAAACCATCCATCAATATTTGGTAATACCCTTAAGCAATATACATCAAAACCCTTCATCAAATCCCACAATGGGTCTTATATTCGTAACTCAAAACATGCTAAAACAATCACAATTTCATGAAACCCCAATATAGATCATAGTCTAATTCATAATAAGTAAGACCCATAAGTAAATCAACCTGTAATCATGAAATTTATGTAGAAAAGGAGCTTGGGCACCATGGGTGAAAGAACCCAATAGTTGAAACCCATATACCTTGACTTTGGGGAATCCTTGAAGAAGATTGGAAAGGGAGATTTGAAGCTTCAATGAATACCTTAAGATCTAGATTGAGTTTTGGGACAACAATTTAGGGTGAAATATTTATATATGTGTTTAACTGAGTATTGGGGAATGTCTTGTATGATATGAAGGTGAAATATGGCTAAGTATAGGTATTTTCACGCATGGGAGGACTTAGTTCCAAGACCCAAAAGCCTTGGACCAAGATAACATCACTGGCAATGAAATACACAGGTTCATGTTTTGTCCATGATGCAGACCTTTCACGGAGGATAGATCTAGATAGGTCTACAATGGTTGCGCTTTGTGGCACCGTCGCGGCTTGATTTTGGAAATCAAAATTTTGGAAAAATGAAATTGTGATTAGTTGGCCCTAAATCGGAGTTAGACCCAT
>DF357555.1:68479-96079 GCA_000787875.1 Solanum virginianum
GAGAATGATATATTGTACACTTGCTATACTAGTGGATCCATCTAGTCATGTTATCATGTTTGGTTTGCCTTGGCATGTAGACCACACCTAGCTGGGGGTGGATACCCATTCCACCTCACCAAGGGGATGTCATCCCTTGCATTCCAAGTTGTACCTACTTGGTCTATGTCGGTTAAGATCTTCTCCCACTCATGTGTTATGTTCTACGCAAGTTGTGTTGTTTACAAGCATGTTTCACTTCAAGCATTAAACATGTATGCCATATTGAGCTCTTCCTCATCTATTGCCTATTACTATGCATTTTGTACATTGGCTTATGTCTTGTTGCATGCTTCTTATATACTTAGTACATTCAAATGTACTAACACTTACTTTATGCATACATGATATCACCATGTAGGGACCGAAGCACCTTTTGATCATCCTCCACATGCCTAGAATGATCCATTGAAGCAAGCTTTGGTGAGTCCTCAAGTCCGAGGACACTATCTATGTTATTCTTGCTAGTTTGGAGACTTCTTTATGATTGAACACTCGTTACTATGAGGGTGAGCCCAGAAGGTGTCTTGGCCCCAAATCCATTCCATATTAGAGGTTTTGTTGGATATTGTAATGTACTTAGGCTTCAGCTTGACTCTTTTATGCTTTAATGATTGCCAAAGATATGCCTTAGTCTTGTTTCCCTTTTTATTATATCTCATTTTGTTGTTTACTTTGTTTCCGCGACAATGGATGTGTCATTGATATACTATGAGGATTGTTTGGGTTCCTTCGGGTTCCTATTCACCATGTCATATCTAGGCCCTAGGCTTGGGTCGTAACAGTTCAAGAGAAAGAAAGAGGACCCTCGAGGATAGCCTTGACGCCTCCAATCAGATCGATGCTAAGTCAAACATCCATGAGAATACTTATATATATACATGCTTTAAAAAGAGGCAATGATCATTTCAAATCATTTCAATGCACAATTAGGCTTAAAAGCCAAAGACTCTTCATAATCATTCATATGTGGGCTAAAAAATCAAATCATAATTCATAATCATGATACTCATGCATAGGAATAGTTCATTAATCTAATGCTAATGAATGTATATGCTATCAGTGATTTGAGAATAGAAATAGGAAATATAGTTTCAATCTAAAATCATCAATACAATATGAAATTCAAGTAAACCCATAAGTAAAATCCACATTCAAATCACAATATTGTATACCCATACCTAGTTCAAACTTTAAATGGACAATGCATCTTCAAATATTCATAATAATAATAATAATAATGTAATTCAACATTTTAGGGCTTAAATCAGCTTAAAATCAATAATAAAGCATAGCTCATACTGCAATTGAATTTAATTAACAATAATATTGAAGACTCATTTTTATAGTATGAAAAATTCCATGAAATTCAAGGGAAAAATGTTTGGCTCTTCTTGGTTGAAAGTGAAAAAAACAAACCCACATACCTCAGCTAATGAAGAAGATTCAAAAAGAATTTTGAAGAAAAATGAGTCTTTCCATGATTGCAAAACATAGATTAACAAGAGTCCTTTGAGATTATTCTTAATAGAGAGTTGAGAGAATTTTAAATGTGAGGAATCAATTTGAATGAGAGGAATAGAGTTTAGGTCATTTGGAGGTCTTATGATAGCATAGGAAGTCGTAAAAGACCCTTAGGAGAAACCATAATACCCAAAAAAAACCATTAACATAGAAAAATAAAATTTCTATCCAAGGGTCTGTTAAGAAGATCTCATGGTCTGTACAACATTTCACGGACTATGAAACACTCCAATGAGACCTCACTTGGTTAGTTCTCATAAAACACTGCACAGATGAGCTTTATGAAAATGGGCATAACTTATTGATTCTAACTCGGAATGAGGTGAAAACAGATGCATTGGAAAACTAATTCAAAGAGATTCAATTTGATAGATCAGGGTTTACTTAGTTCTTTTTGTTCTACGAGATATGAACATTTAAATTTGACCCTTCTATTGGTTCTATTGGAATGCTTAGCAAATGGAATTCCTTTGAACTTGACTTGGTGAAAAAGGCCCATAATGACCCTAAATGACATAAATGAGCTTACATTAAGGGCTTGAAAGAGAACTTAGCTAGATCTTGAAGATTCGATACTATGAAAAATTTGATGAAACAACCAAACGATTGGTCTCACGGTTTATACCAAGCTATAGGGACCGTGTACTCCTCCATAACACATCATGTAGAAAATTCATCATGATGAAGTTCCAAGACCATGATCTAATAATAAGAAAAAATTTACTCTAGAACCCATACGGGAGGCTAGATGAACCGCACTATTTCATATAGGCTGTATACTTGGCCATCCCACTTTACTTGATCCCAAAACTATGAAATTTAAAGACTAAGGCCACCGCAAGGTAAATAAAGTGTCACATGGTTCGTGTGGGTTGCCTTAGTCTAAAACACCACTTTAAAGCTCCAACACCCTACATAGGCCAAGGATCATTCAAGGAGGCTCCACACGATCCGTATAGCAACACCGTACGGACCGTGAAGTCTTCCATGAAGCGTCGTCTTGGTCCAACACTTTCCAAAACCAAATTTCCAAGCTCCATTGAGGTTGTACAACGTCTAGGTCCTTACAACTTATTAAAATCATACTAGCATAGTCTCCCAAAAAACCATGAAATTATCCTATGGATCTTGGAAAGGAGTCGGGGTTATAAAAATTATTGTTCAATCTCATATGAGGCACTAAGAGAAATCCTATTGGAAAGAAAAACTTGACAGGTTGGCTGTTCCTTCACAGCAACAAACACTATGTTTGTATCTAACAAAATATATTTCAATTGCACTATAAATCATGCCATACGAGTTCTATAACAACTGTGTGTTCACAAAGATTCTCGTCTCAAATATTCAAAAAAGAAGAATTTGTATCTGGGAACATTAAAGCGAAGTGTTGAACAATGAAATTTTATTGTTACTAGTTTGAGTCTCGAAATAGTAACTTACATATTTGGACTTAGATTATATACATCTACTAGATCAGACTTCAGAGTAAATTACATATTCAAACCTTCCTAAGTCCTTGTGGAATCGAGACTGAGTCTGCATTACAACATTTGTTGCATCTGAATTTAGCACGCTGTTGTTGTTAATGTGTCCAATAATTGGATACATTCTAAAATTGAAGCTAAATGTGAGGGCAAATTCATGATTAAGTACAAATGATAGGTATTATAACTAACGAGATAATTTCATTGCTGATGGAGCTAGTACTTTGTTGAAATAAATGCACAAAAGTACCAAGTTCCATTAATTTTGTAAAAAGTGAAGAGAAGTTTTAAAAAACTGGGAAATTGCAAAACGCTCTTATCCATAAGAACATACGTAAAAACAACATATAAAAGTAGTGACTAAAAAGTGTTATTTCCTTTTAAAACATAAATCAAATGTAACTTTTCCATAGTTCTCTCTCAACAAAATCATAATGCTGCTATGAAAAAGCCTAAGGCTAAAAAGCTGAAAACCATAAGACAAATATTTAAATATGCATAAGGTAAAATTGAGAAAGAAAAAGCTATGAAGGAGTAGAATAAGAATTTGACATTTTCTCGTGTAACTGCATGGCTAGAATTGTCTTATTATAATAAGGATCTATAGAGCCCATACCTTGTTCATTCAAATTAGGCTTGGGTAAAAAAGATGATGCTCATTCTACATTCTCAGATCACCACCATTTATGTCACTTATAGTCCTTCCCTTCTTACGTGAGGTACATGCCTGTCCATGAATCATTCTATTATTTGAAAGTAATCCATCGGGACTTAAAAGCTAGCAATGTCTTAATAGACAGAGATATAACACCCAAGATATCTGACTAAGGATTGTTAAGTGAATTCAAAAATGATGTGGAAGAAATGACTCAGCATATTATTGGCACACGGTTAGTACATTATCAATGACTACATGTTTTTTCATATTTTAGAGTTTTTATTGATGATTTTATGTTGTGGTTGTAGTGGTTATATGCCTCCTTAGTAGATGAAATATGGATGTTATTCAACAAAATCAGAGGTGTTTAGTTTTGAAATCCTAGCATTGGAGATTGTAGGAGGCCAAAAGAATTCTTATTATCGGCATCCAATCTATGACCATCAAAGAGGGTTTTTGCTTTAAACGACAGTTACTCAGCTGGTTTTGGATAGTGGAAAGGAAAGAGGGATCTGTTAAGTTTTTTGCTGAGGGATAGAGATGAGAAGCGATAAGAGGTGTTTAATAGTGGCTATCCATAGGTGACAAGACAATTAGGGTTTTAGGGTTAGTTCTAGTTGGGTCTCATCGGTGAAAAGGAGACAGTGGAGGTTATTGGGTGGTGACTATCTTAGATAGAAATGGAGATGGCAAAGTAGAGATGGAAATAAGAAGTAAGGTATGGGATGAGCGATAGAGTTATGATCGTTAACAAAGAGATGTAAAGGAAGAAAAATAAGAGAGGGATATTAATCCCTTTATAGAATGAGAAAACAAGGCTTTAGGTTCTAGGGTGATTTGGAGACCACTTTCTATGACCCATAGTATGAACTATGACTTGTTGGGACACTTTGTCTGGCTTAAAGCCAATGTCTTATGTATCATTATGGGTCATAGATAATACTATGGGTCAAAGATCAAAGAATGAGTCAATAAACGAAGAGTCCCTACTAGTCATAAATCATACTATGGATCGCAGAAAGCGGTCTCCAAATCACCCTATATCGCATACCTCTTTTTTCTCATTATATAGAGGGATTACTATCCCTCTCCTATTTCTATTCTTCCACATTTGTTTGTCAACAATCAAAATCCAACCACTAACCTCATACATCACTTTTTGTTTCCATCTCTACTTTTCCACCTCTATTTCTATCAAAGATAGTCACTACCCAACAACCTCCACTGTCTCCTCTTTACCGATGAGAGCCAACTGAAATTAACCCTAAAACCCCAATTGTCTTTTCTACTAAGGACATTTACCATAAAATACCTCTAACTTCCTCTCATCACCATCCCTACCTCAGCAGAAAACCTACCAAATCCCTCTTTCCTTTCCATTGTCCAAAACCATCTGAATAGCTACAATCTCTAGAAAAATCCCTCCTCGATTATCATAGATTGGCCACTCACACTCTCCAATGCTAGGATTCCAAAACTAAACATGTCTGATTTTGTTGAATAACATCCATATTTCTGTATTCAGGAGGCATATAACCATTATAGCTATAACAAAAATTTATTGATAAAAACTCTAAAATATGCATAAACATGTAGTCTGAATGATAATGTACTAACTATATTCCAATAATATTCTGAGTCATTTCCTCAACATCATCTTTGAATTCCCTTGACAACCCTAAGTCAAATATCTTGGATGTCATCTCTCTGTCTAGCAAGAAATTGCTAGCTTTTAAGTCCCTGTGGATTACTATCAAATGATAAAATGGTTCATGGACAAACATCTACCTCACTTCAGATGGGAAGGACTATAAGTGACATAAATGGTGGTGATGTGAGAATGCAGAATGAGATCATCTTATTTTTTCCCATGTTTGATTTGAATGTAAAAGGTATGGGCTCTATAGATCCTTATTCTAATGAAACAATCCCAACTACGTAGTTACCCCAAAAAATGTCAAATTCTTCTTCTGCTCCTGCATAGCTTTCATCCTAGCTACGTACTAACCAATAGGGGTACACACCTCAAAGGGTCCACATAATAATTTTGGGCACACATGTAGCCTATTAGAAACAAATGGAGTAATGAAGGATAGAGTGGTTCATGACCCTTTTCTTATAGAAATTTCTGCTCCTCACTTGTACCCAAGTTTTTGTGCTAGATTGTATTGAATGATTTCATCAAAATGGACAATGTTCTATTGAGAAGCCCCAAAATACCCCAAAAGTGTGCCTCAGAAATGCACATAGTCATAACTTCTATATATCTCAAAATCAGTGCATGATATCGAAAATTAAAGTTCATACTCTTGATCGGGGGAAAATTTAGTGGGAATGGGTATAATCTAAATTTTAGAAGACCCATAGCGAAAAATAATTTTTTGCCAAAATTTCAATTTCCAGTAGGCATCCGCGATGCCTCCACGATGTGGACCTATCGCGGAGGTGTGTTTGTACTTCCTTATTTCTCTTGTTTTAGCCTAAGGCAGTGAGATCTTAGCCCTATACCAACTTATGCATAAAAAATACCTATACTTAGCCATTTTTCAACTCTATATCACTCAAAAACAGTCTAAAAAACCTTCAAGGCTTAACGAAATATTTCATCCAAATTCAAGTGTCTCAAGCTTAATGCCGGGTCTCAAGAACTCAATATAATCTTCAAGTGTCATTTATGTTTATATCAAGGAAAACCCCAAACTCAAGGTATGTAGGTTTCATCCATTGAGTCCTTCCACCCATGGAGTCCAACCTTCTCTTTTATGAAAAATTACATGTTTTCAAGTTGTTTTACTTATGGGTATCACTTATTATGCTTCTATGATTTCAAATTATTTTGGGATTTTATGATATGTTGTTTGGAACCACATATTTGTCTATTTCAAGCTTATACTATGAGATAGTTATTCTATTATGAATATGCATGTTTTGAGCTATGAAACTATGATCTATGATGAAATTTGTTGAGGGTTTTCAAGGTATTTTACATGAAGATTTTACTAGGTTTTAGCGGGTTGATTTACATTGAGATTTCTCATACTTTTTCACTCTTGAATTACATGATTATGAACTAGCATTACACACCCGTCAAGTGTTTGATAAAATGTCTTGGCAAGGATCCTTAAGTTATTAATGGCCTATTGCATGGATTATGAAACAAGTAACTCTGTGATGATTAAGGGATTGTATGTAAATATGGAATTAATGAAAAGTATCTATAGTGTTGCTAGTTAATCACAACTTGTTGGGGGTGCCATGCCTAATCACCTTGTTAAGGGGGTGTTATGCCTCAACCACCTTGTCGGGGGGTGACATGTCCGTACTACCATGTTGAGGGGTAGATACCTTGACCACCTTACCGGGGGATGACATGCCCGTACTACCATGTTGAGGGTAGATACCTCAATCACCTTCCAAGGGGGTGACATGCCTTGGATTCCAAGTAATAGCTTACTTGGTCTATGATTATGGTCTCCTCCTACACATGTAATCTATATTTGTAAGTTATATGATTTACAAGCATGTTTTACTTCAAACATTGATCATGCATGCCATATTGACTCTATACATATCCATTGCTTATGATTATGCATTTTCACTATGTTGCTTATGTCTTGTTGCATTGCATCCTACATACTTAGTACATTCAAACGTACTAACGTATACTCTATGCCTACATGGTGTTATAATGTAGGAACTAGAGCACGTCTCGACCATCCTCAATGTGGTTAGTTTTGGCATTTTAGAAGATAAACTTTGGTGAGTCCTTAATGTTACCATGTAGGAATTGGAGCACCTCTTGATCATTGTCCACATGGCTAGTTCTGTGCTTTGGAGATACACTTTGGTGAGTCCTCAAGTCTGAGGACGCTATCTATGTTATGCTTACGTTTTTGTTATTTCTTTATGTTGAACACTTGATACTATGAGTGTGAGCCCAGAAAGTGTCTTGGCCCATGATCCAATCTATGTTTAGAGGTGTTGTTAGAATAATTGATGTATTTATGCTTCGAGCTTGACTCTTGAGTGTTTTATGATCATCCAAGATTTCCCTTAGTCCCATTTTCCCTTATTTAGGTCTCTTCTTGTTCATGTTGTGCTTTCGCGACCAAGGATGTGTGATTGATATACTAAGAGGCTTGTTTGGGTTTCTTTGGACTTTTAATTTGCCGTGTCATGTCTACGTCATAGGCTTGGTTCGTGATAGCTACTGTATAGCCTCATTACACCAAACGTCATGTGAATATTGTGACCTTGTCTCGCCAAGATCTTACGTGTTATAAGTTGCAATAATTGGTCCATTTAGCTAGTCCTCGCTGGTAGGAATGATATGATGTTTAGGTTTTTTTTATAAAGAAAAATTGGGAGTCTTAAAATAATGCTTCTTGCATAGCTCAATTAAAGGGACGATATATCCTTCCTCCACATAGCATGGTGTGATTGGGGATAGATCAAAGTAGTGTGGCTTTTACAAATGTCATGACCAAGTCTAGGGCCTAAATGTGACACGGTGAATGGGAAGTCCGAAGATAACCCAAACAAGCCTCTTGACATATCATTTACACATCCTTGGTCATGCAAGCAAAATAAACAACAATCAAAAGAGATTTGAAAAAAAAGGAAGCGGGACTAACGGAAATCTTTGAATATAATCAAGGCATAAAAAGTCAAGCTCATAGCATAAATACATCATAATATCTAACATACACCTCTATCTTGGAATAGACCAGGGGCAAACACACTCTCTGGGCTCACCCTCATAATATCAAGTGCGCAACATAAATAAGTCCTAAAGTAGCAAGAGAAAACAGATAGTGTCCTCGAACTTGAGGACTCACCAAAGCTTGTCTTCAAAGTATCTCACTAGCCACATGGAGGATGATCAAGAGGAGCTCCGATCCGTACATGGTGATATCATGTAGGCATAAAGTATGCATTATGTTCCAAGCCAAGCCTAGGGCCTTGACGTGGCACGGTGAATTAGGAACCTAAAGGAACCCTAAACGAGCCTCCTAGCATATCATACACACATCCTTGGTCGTGGAAGCAATAAATTACAACAAGGCATAATAGATGGGGCAAACGGGGCTAAGGGACAATTCTCACATCATAAACATCAAGAGTTAAAAGAGATTCAAAGCTCAAAGAATAACACAAATATGTCCAACAACACCTCCAAAAATTAAATACATAGCGGGGACCAAGGCAAGCTACCGGGCTCACCCTCATAGTCAACATTTACATAATAGAAAGATAGTCTTAGGACATACCATGAGATCATAAGCATAATCCTCGAAATGGAGGACTTAACAAAGAGCTTGTTTTGACTTCACCTTTTTAATCAAAGAAGACATGGAACAATCAACAACTACCATACCACCATTTTCGACTTCCCTCAACCTAACCCCCATCCTAGCCAACCGATAAACTTCACTAGCCACCTGTTTGCCACCATCATCAATGCGAGCTAGGCTACCCATGGACACTCTACATAGAGCATCGACCACAATATTTGCTTTGCCAGGATGATAATGCACACATGTGTCATAATACTTAAGAAGCTCTATCTACCTTCCTTGTCTCAATTTAAGATCTTTTTAGGTGAATACATATTGGAGACTCTTATGATGGTAAAAACATCAAAATGAACCCCATACCAGTAATGACGCCAAATTTTCAAGGCAAACACCACGACCGCCAATTCAAGATTATGGGTAGGATAATTCTTCTCATGCACTTTAAGTTGTCTAGAGGCATAGGCTATCAACTTACCATTTTTCATCAACACACACCCCCAACCGATTCTTAAAGCATCACGATAAACCATAAACCCCTCTAACCCTTCCAGTAGGGCAAAAATAGGAGGTGGAGACAAGCTTATCTTTCAAAATTTGTAAACTCTTCTCATATTCATCAGTCCAAATAAACATTTCCTTCTTTTAGGTCAACGTAATCATAGGGGAAGCAATAGAAGAGAAACCATTTACAAACCTCAGGTAATAACTGCCAAACTCTAGAAACTCCTAATATTTGATGGAGTCAAAGGTCTAGGCCAATTTCTTAGCACCTCTGTATTCTTAGGATCCACCTTAATGCCATCACCCGACACCACATGCCCCAAAAATGCAACCTTTTTCAATAAAATCTCACATTTTTCATATATAGCATACAACATCTCATCCCTCCAAATTTACAACACTACCCTCAAGTGGTTCACGTGCTCTTCCTCACTATGGAAATAAATTAAGATATCATCAATAAAGACCACCAAAAATATATCAAGGTAGGGTTTAATGACCCTATTCATGAGATCCTTAAATATAGTCGATGTATTTATCAACACAAAAGACATAACCACAAATTCAAATTGCACAATCTTAGTCTAAAAAGCCATTTTGGGAATGTCACACTCCTTCACTTTCACTTGGTGGTAACGGGATCGAAGATCAATCTTAGAAAAGTGACTAGCCCCTTGACGTTGGTCAAAAAGGTCATCAATCCTTGGTAGAGGATACTTGTTCTTTATGGTGACCCTATTAAGTTGTCGTTAATCATTGTACATCATAATAGACCCTGGTAGAGGATACTTGTTCTTTATGGTGACCCTATTAAGTTGTCGTTAATCATTGTACATTATAATAGAACCATCCTTTTTCTTCACAAAATACACTGGTGCACCCTAAGGTGACTTGCTAGACCTTATGAAACCCTTCTCCAACAAATCCATTAATTGATCCTTCAACTCCTTCAATTCCATCGGGGCCATATATTAAGGGGGAATAGAAATAGATTGTGTACCAGGAAGGAGGTCTATACCAACCCTCACAAGATCATAGAGACCACCCTTAGAAATAAACTTTTGACCTTTAAGACAAGAAAAAAATCTATCCTTGACCACCACATTACTACTCCCCTACTCATGGACGAGCTCATTAGGGAATTGGAATTTACCCCTACGGGTTCTACAATCAATAGAAGCACAATATATGTGCAACCAATCTATCCCAAAAATGACTTCAAAATCTACCATATCTAATTCAATAAAATCACAAGGAAATATTTTATGCAATATGAACACGAGATAGTTTCTTATACTCTTTTAGCAACAACGGACTCACCAACAGGGGTAGACACTTCATATGTTTCACATAACATTTTGAGACATGCATGACACTTTTTAGCAACAAAAGGAGTAATGAAAGAAAGAGTGACACCTGAGTTTATCTATGCATACATATCAAAATAAAAAACCTTTAACATACCGATTTCACACCTTGGGCACCTAGGATTTCAATCCTCTATTACCCCCTTAGAATCTTGGGTTAGGCATCCTATCATTGGTGAACCTCTTATTGGAAGCATTAGATGACCCATGGCCTTGGAACTTGTGTCTTTGAGGAAATCAATCACCCTTAGAACCTTGGAACCCACCTTCGAATCGAACCCTCTTGGACTCACTACTTTTTCTCTTTCTAAGATTTTCCCCCTATAGTTGCTTGGTATAGGTCATGACCTAAGATAAATCCATATCCCCTACTAGCATGATGGTATGATACTCCTCATTGACCAAGTTAGACACATCTGACACAAATTTGTTCATCCTTGATCTTGGTTCAGCAACCAATTGTGGAGCATACTTGGAGAGCTTGTTGACTTGAGGGACTACTCCCTCATACTCATATACCGGTGCCTAAGATTCATAAACTCCATCATCTTACCCTATTTTAGCTCGATATGAAAGAACCGATTAGGAAATACAGCTTTGAACTCTTCTCATGGGATAGCATTATCATTCCACTTCTCTATCTTCCATTGAGTGAACCAAATTTGAGCCACACCTTTGAGTTGGTAGTCTGCTAACTCCAATTTTCTTCCAAATTGACTTCTATAATGGAGAATACCTTATACAACTCTTTGATGAAAATCTTAGGAATTCTCATCCTTTTGGACCCATGGAACTCTGGTGGATTCATCCTAGTGAAATCCCTCACCCTTGAGGCTGGAGTAGGAGCATGAGGAGTTTGGGCCCCTTAGTTTAGTTGGTTGGTCATGGAATGGGCCAACATAGTAATAGCATCTCAAAACTCATCTGGGGCCACCCCTTTTCTTTGAGTAGCTTGAGGAGTAAGAGGGGCTGGCTGCTCCTTAGGAACGGGCTCTCCTTAGTCTTCCTCTTGGAATCGACATGATCTAGAATAGGAAAAGACATTTGTTAGAGGGAAAAAACTTATCTTAACTTCTATAGCATGACATAGATCATAAAGAAGGGAACAATTTCCTAAAAAGCCTCATAGCCTCTTAATCATAGTTATCGCGTGCTTCACAACCATAAATAAGACTCTCATTGATGCGGTGTGTTAGATTCAACATGACAATTTACAATCTAGTGCTCTCATACAAAGCTTGTCATGACCCAAGCCTATGGCCTAGATGTGATGAGGCGAATAGGAAGTCCGATGATAACTCAAACAAGCCTCCTGACATATCACTCACACATCCTTAGTCATGAAAGCAAAATAAACAACAATCACAACAGATTTTAATAAATAGGGAAGCAGGACTAAGGGAAATCATTCAATATAATCAAGGCATAAAGAGTCTAGCGCATAGCATAAATACATCATAACATTCAACATACATCGCTAAACTGGAATGGAGCAGGGGATAATACACTTTCTGAGCTCACCCTTATAATATCAAGTTTTCAATATAAAGAAGTCTTAAAGTAGCAAGAGAAAGTAGATAGTGCCCTCAAAGTTGAGGACTCACCAAAGATTGTCTTCGAGGTATCTTACCAGCAACGTGGAGGATGATCAAGAGGAGCTCCGATCCCTACATGGTGATATCATTAAAAAATAAAGTATGTGTTAGTACATTTGAATGTACTAAGTATGCGAGATGCAATAAAACAAGACATAATCCAATATAGTCAAAATGTATAATCATAGGCAATTGATAAATACAACCTCAATATGGCATGAATGATCAATGCTTGAAGTAAAATATGCTTGTAAATCATTCTACTTGAATAGTATGCAATACATGTGTGGGAGGAGAACGTAACCAACATAGACTAAGTAGCTACAACTTGGAATCCAAGTCATGAAACCCCATTGGTGAGGTGGATAGGCATGACACCCCTAGTTAGGTGTGGTCTACTTGCCAAGGTAAGCCAAACATGATAACATGACTAGATGGATCCACTAGTATAGCAAGGGTAATAATTATAATCCTTTAGTAGCACATAGTTTAGAGACAAAAAAGTTTATATAAGGACCCCTAAAGACGAGCCCCCATCTTAAGCCTCAATCGGTGCTGATAGACTCCCATAGAATATTTCAAATAATCATATCTTCTATATCTTGTAAGAAACATGGAAACATGACATGAATAGTTCTTGCAACATGTTTGACCTTTGAATGTGAGCCGAATTTGAACATGAGAGTAAACAATCAAACATAAACCCTTGAAAGACCTTTATCATCATTAAGTCACTTGACTTGTAAATCATGTAAATAACTTGAGAATTCTTGACTTAAGATTTCATTAAACACTTGGTGGGCACACAAGGCTTGTCCAAAATCATGCAACTCAAGAGTATAGCAAGATAGGTAAGTCAATTCATAATCAATCAACCAACATTCTAGTAAAACCCCAAAGTGGGTGTCATGAAATCCATCTCAAAAGTTCATCATAGTTCATAGCTTTCATAGCTCAAATCATGCATAGTTTCAATAGACAAAGATCAACTCATAGTATAAGCTTAAAATATCTATTCATGCATAATTAACAACATTTGATAAAACTCAACATAATGCATGCTCATGTTTCATAATTAGAGATACCCATAAGCCATACAACTTAAAAACATGCAAATTTTCATAAAAAGTAAGATTGGGCTCCATGAGTGAAAGGACCCAATGAATAAAACTCACATTCCTAAATTTGGGATTCCTTAATGTAAACTTTGAAGCAGGCTTGATGCTTGGATTGAGTTTTTGAGATTCACAGTGAGCTTAAAATCCTTGGATTTGGAATGAGATATTTGGTTAAGTCTTGCAGAGGTTTTTGAATGGAATATGAGTGATATAGAATTGAAAAATGGCTAAGTATGAGAGATTTCACATTTAAATGGGAATGACGCTATGTTCCCAATGCCTTTGGTCGAAATTAAAAACTGAGAATTTATTTTTACTAGTCCACGATGCGGTCCAAATGCGAAGGAGCATTTTACACTGCTCTTTGCCCTTGGTGTATCACGGCTAGGGCGTAGATGCTCTCTGGAAATTGAAAATAAGCGAAAATTATTCTTTGCTAGAAGTCTTCTAAATTTTAAATTATACCCATTTCCCACTCAATTATTCCCCCTACTCGAGAATATGATTAATGATTTTCGATATCACACATGGATATTGAGATATATGAAAATTATGATTATGGTCATCCTAAAGCACATTTTTGGGGCATTTCAACAATCTTGACACAATACCATCTGGTATGATTTGGTATCACCTCCTTAGGGCCATATGTGATCTTACCATCTCATAAAAGCATATGTTTCTTTAACTTTAGAAGCATAGGCTATCACATAAAAGTAACCACATTAGGTGTTTCGCATGAGTGACCCCTTCTTCTTCTTGGGGATGACAAGCATATGACTACGGCAGGATCAACCAGGTAGCATTCCTCCGTGGTGTTAGCATCATATAAGCTTGGCCCCACTTGGAGGGGTAGGACCTGGTCCAAGGCGAGCATGGATATCATTCGCAAGGAGCGTTTTTAAGGGTAGTGAGGGGAAGGCCTCGTGCTCGTTGCATTTACTAAATTTGAGAATCCAAGCCACTGATCACGGACTGCACTCTCACACGATAGGGCGAGGAAGATGCGGGACACGAGGGTGGCTTTTGGGTTCACCACTTGCACGGTGTGTGAGGCTTAAAGGCGATTAATTGCATGAGATAATGCTAGGTATCATGTATGTAACACAGGAAATCAATTTCGAGTGAGTCTAAATTTGCGCCCACCCCATGATTGAGATGACGAGCTATTCAGGACGTCACTGGTCGAGTAGGGATCCAGCCTAACTGCACATGTCTAACAACTCTCATGTGTTGTGCATCCAAATACTTCATCGATGCACACCCGACACCTGCCCTAGAGGAAGGGAGTAGGCAAGGTAGAAAGCCTTTATCACGAAGATAAAAATTATTAGCTATAATATTAGGGGACCAATAACAACAATAAAAGGAACACAATGAGTTCCTTTGTTAATAAATGAAGGCTAGATATTCTATGCATTCAAGTACAAAGGTATGGGAACCACCATCTAGTATATTTGCCTCACATGCGTTGGATCCTCTATCTGAACCTACAAAAAACCATTGAACACCAAAGATGTCTCAACTAACCAATGCAAGAGGTTGTAAGAAAAAAGATAATTAAGTGGTTGGACGCATGTGTGATATATCCGATTGCTGACAGTGAATGGATGAGCCTAGCCTAGTGTGTTCCAAAGAAGGAAGGTATCACTAAATACAATAAAGAATCTGGAATTAAACTAATCTGGCACAAAAACTTGGTATTTCATCCATACTAGGACTCAGAAAAGGGTAGCCCAATAGTGGGGATCCTATGTTGGATTTCCATCTAACATAGTTTAAGAATTCTAGTAGCCTAGGCAAAGAAGATAATTGGATATAACAGGATGCCATAATTGTGTCCTAGTATTCATTTTTGAGGAAGTAGATGACGATAATGAGCAGAAACACGATGAGAGGATGAACAATAGAAACCACGAAATTCCATTATTACTATACTTTCTTTCTTCTTCTTTTTTTTCAAGCGAGCTTTTTATAGAACAGAGAAGAAATGTTCACCTTTATTTGAAGAAATTGAGGACCCAAGAATTGAAATTTTGGGGATGTCAGATGATTAAAGGGAAGCATTTCCTTTTTTTAAAGGGAGAAACAATAGTCTTATTCTTGAACTCGCCGAGCTATATCGATCTTGGTAATTCAAATATCAATTTTTAAATTAACTTCGCATGTCTCGATATTCTATGCTATCAAACGTCATGTGGTTGTTAGTTATATGGCATAATGCATAAAGTAGCCCTTTAACTTGGCGTCAAATCACAAGTTGGAACTCTAACTTTCAAAATACACAAACAAGCACTTAACTAACCTGTTATTAATCATTAAGCACAACCATCAAGTAGCAAAAATGCGTGACATACAACCTCAATGACATGTATTTTATGTCTACTCCTGTGATACCACATCATTAATATTATTTCACCTCTTTATAATTTTTTTAAAAAGTAAAAGTAACATTTGTTACTTGTCAAGATAAATTTATTCCAAAAAAATTCAAATTTTATGAAAAAAAAACTTTATTGTTAATTTCCCAACCCCTTTTAACATAACGAGGAAGGAGAAAAGTATTTAGCATTCTGTTAGGCAATTTTGAAGGCATAGGGGCATAGAAGCAATCAATCCAACAGGCAAGCACATTTCAAGAACACATTAGTCTCATAGATATTCTTGGAAGTACGGAACCCCCTTCTCCAATGTGGTATTGAGAATGAAGGCCAGATTTCTCCACTTCTATGGTTGAGTTCCAAATTCTTTATTATTTTGTTAGAACCACTGATCTGAAGATGAGACTGTACCTTCATGACTGATCTGATTGGATCTATGATATGATAAAGTAGATGCATAGAAAAATCCATAATCTTTAAATTATGTTAATTCAAAATATTAACAACAAATGCTTCTGAGAATATTTACGGAATAGGTTTCCTTATGGTATTCAATACCTAATAAATGATTTTTCCCTTCTTAATCCCATTTTATCAATTTAAATAGAATACCTACCTATGAAATGGGTATATTGACAGGTACTTTTAGTATGTTCTTATGTTAGCCATTAAAATAAAAACATGGGGAAAATAGACAGAGATAGAGGGAATAGAGAGGAGTCTCCTCCCTCTATGAGATAGAAGTAAGGTCTAGGTACACTATCCTCTCTAGACCTACTTAGTAGAATTTTATCGAATATGTTATTATTGTTAAAGGAGTTTCATCACTTTTTCATTAACTCTGTCCTAAAGTTAATCCAATAAAAAATTATAGTAATATCTAATACATGTTTAAATACAGATGGGCAGGCCTGCCTCAAATAAGCTTTTTCTTAAAAAGGAAAATAAAATCTTTGCCTATATACCAATCATTACTCTTTATTTTGTAGTGAATTATATTTTCTAGATCGTTAGTGTACTAAATCTTCTAAATAATGCCTCCGCTATTCCTATTGTGGTCTCTACCAAAGATGCCTAGATGCTATGTATACTGCTTATGCAAACAAATCTCAGACAAGGATTTTTGACTTGCGAAATCGATTGGCTTGCTCTTTAAAGAGTCACGTCCAGTCTCAGATTATCTTCATCAGGTTCAGTCATTATTTCATGAACTTGCAACTGCTGGCCTGCCTGTACCAAATTCGAAACTCTTTGTTAATATTCCAAGTAGACTCAGATTGGAATTTCGAGAACTCTGTGCTACCATTTGTCCTACAAATTCAAAAATTTCCTAAGAAATGCTTTTGGATGACAAGAAGCCGCTATCATCTCCCATTAATGTTATTGTAGCACAAAAGACAAGAATGGGGTTCCAGTTGATTGTCAAGGTTTTGTATGATATTCACATGATTTCAAATGCACAATTAAAATATTAAAAATGATAGAAGTCCAACACCTAAATATTGTCTCTATAAATATTTACTCTGGAGTCGTATCCCCATAGGCTTCTTCACCGTGTGATCAGCCACCAACAACTGCATGCTCGTTGGAGTAGGGGCTCCCAGTCCTAACTTCTTAAAGATCACAAGAAACATCAGATTTATATAGGCAGAAAGATCACAGTGCCCTCATGAACTCCACATCTCCAATAGTGCAGGGTATGGTGAAAGCACCAAGATCTTCTCGCTTTTGCACCAAAGACCTTGTGGCAATTGCACTGTAATGTTGACGCTCTTGGGAAGGCTCCTGATTCACAGTGCACTTTCTTTTAGCTAAGTTTGTCATAAACTTCACATACTCTGGCATCTTCTCCATTGCCTCAATAAGACGGATGTTGATATAGAGTTTGTTTAGTATGGAGAGAAATGTTTGAACTTGCCCTCCTCCTCATTTTTGATTCTTTGAGGGAAGGGAGGAGGAGGTCTAGGAATGGGTTTTAGCTTCGGTAGAACTTTGTATGCTCAAGGTCGGTTCAGGCTTAGCATGTATAAGAATCATACTAGTCATGGAACACCCAACAACCTTCCTAGTCAACGCAGTAAGAATGTTGTCTTTCCAGCACTACATGGACCCATAATAACAAAAACATGACCAGGTGATAATTTCCCTAATACACATCTCAGTAGATGCTTGTTTTTCCCCTTCAATATGAGTTTTAAATCTTTGGAGCACCTCAATGGGCGGTCTAGTTCTAATCTCAACATCACTTGTCATTGAGATTACATCGGAAAATGTCAAATTCTTATTCTGCCCCTGCATAGCTTTTTCTTTCTCACTTTTACCGTATGTATATTTAATGATATGTCTCTCTGTTTGCAGTTTGTCACCCTTAGGCTTTTTCATAAGAGCATTAGTCAACCCAATACAAGTGCCCGTATAGAAAGAAGTCCTATATCTCTCATGATGATATTTTTAATTTTAATGCTAGGGACTATGCAAAATCATATGTCATAGTAAATAAAAGGTTTACTGATTCTAATGATTTTATCATTTGGCATGAGTTTCTTGAAATCTAGACACTAGTCATAAGGTGGCCAACTGGAAAGTGCCTAGTGTATAGATTTCTGTCACGACCCAAGCCTAGGGCATAGACATGACACAGTAAATGTGGAACCCAAAGAAACCCCAATCAAGACTCTTAACATATCGTTACACATCCTTGGTTGCAGAAGCAATTAAACAACAATACAAGAATAGAAATAAGGGCATAGGGAATAGGGAAGTCTTTCATATCATAAAACATACAAGATTCAAGAGAGTTAAGCTTATGATATCATTACACAACTTGTCCAATAATATGTCTAAACATAGAACTTAGCGAAGGCCAAGACAAGCAACCGAGCTCACCCTTATAGTCAAAACATACAATAATGGAAAAAGAGTCTTTATACATTGCATAAGATCAAAGACATTGTCCCCAAAGTTGAGGACCCACTAACATGCTTTGAGAGAAATCGTACTAGCCATGTGGAGGAGGAGGATGATCAAGTGGGGCTCTAGTTCCTACATGGTAACATCATGTAGGCATAGAGTATGCATTAGTATGATTGAATGTACTAAGTATATACGATGCAATGCAACAAGAGATAGGCAATATAGGAAAAATAGAACATCATAAGCAATAGATAGTATAGTAGCAATATGACATCCATGAATGATGCTTGAAGTAAAACATGTTTGTTTAGAACATATTACATATGTAAGAAGAGACAAACATTACGATGGATTGTCACAACCTGCCATCTAAGGTGATTGAGGTATCAACCCCTTAGTTGGTTGATGTACATCACACCGTCCATCATAGTAGTCAAGGTATCAACCCAATAACTGGCAGATGGAGATCACAGCCTCCATCATAGTGGTCAAGGTATCAACCCCTCAAAATGGTTAATGGACATCACACCCTCCATCATAGTGGTTAAGGTATCAACCCCTCAACATGGTTAATGGACATCACACCCTTAATCATAGTGGTCAAGGTATCAACCCCTCAAAATGGTTAATGGACATCACACCCTCCATCATAGTGGTTAAGGTATCAACCCCTCAACATGGTTAATGGACATCACACCCTTAATCATAGTGGTCAAGGTATCAACCCCTCAACTTGGTTGATGGACATCACACCTTCCATCATAGTGGTCAAGGTATCAACCCCTCAACATGGTTGGTACACATCACATGCTCCATCATAGTGGTTGAGGCAAAACAGCCCCTCAACAAGGTGTGGTCAAATTGTAACACTATAGATACTTTTCAAAAAACAACACATATATATACCATCCTTTGTTTACTTATAGGCCAAGCATTAGGTCTTCAACAAGTCAAGATACATTAACCGGTCATTTTATCAAACACATGGTGGGTATATAATGCTAGTCTAAAATATTACAATGCAAGAGTGAAATCATGTAAGTAAATTCAATGTAAAACCACCCACCAAGACTTGTTAGTACCCTTAAGCAATATACATTGAAACCCTTCATCAATTCTTAAAATAGATCTTAGATTCATAGCTCAAAACATGCTTAAACAATCACACTTTTATGAAACCCCAACATAATTCATAGTAAGTAGGACACATAAGTAAATCTACTTATAAACATGAAATTGATATAAAAAGGAAGGTTGGGAACCATTAGTGAAAGAGTGCAATGATTGAAACCCACATACTATAAACTTTAAGTTTCTTGAAATTGAGTTGTGAAAGACTTGAAGATTTAAAGTGAGTCTGGGAATCCAAAGCTTGTTCTTGAGTTTACTTGAATTTGTATTGGGGTTTTGATGGAGGTTCTTGAGATAATTTGGTAGTGTATTTGAGATGAGAGCAATGGGTTTGATCCTTTTGAATAGGGCTTAGGTCTTTTGGGGAGGTAAGGATAGCATTAGGAGTCCAAAAGATCATTAGAATAAACAAAATTTACGAAAATGTCATTAGGGAAACTGAGGAAAAATTGGTAAAGTTTTGTCCCACTTAACGCTTCACTAGTCGTGTGGCATTCCACCGGTCATGTGGAGTGTTCGTACGATAATACTTGGTCTAAAAATTGGAATTGGAACGCTTGGGAAAAAGTTATCATCATTGTCACCTTGATGGCCTACTTTCACAGGTCGTGTGGTGCTTCACGGTCCATGTAGTGGTCCGTCCAACTACACCAAGAGAAGAAAATTGTAGCTAGACACCACAGCCCCAGTTTGACGATTTGTGAAGCATGCCACGGCCACTTAGTCGAAAACTCCCTCCCATGCTTACCTTCCTCACTTGCACACACTCCCAACAAACCATATAGTCAGTGGTAATCCACACGACCCATGCCACTCGCCATGCCCCATACCTTTTTCTAAAAATGGCCTTTTCTAGCACAAGGCAACCTAGACGACTCATCCAATACCCCACTATCCGTTTAAGAGCCCGTGTGGTTTCACTGTACGAAAGGGTCTCACGAAAATGGTCATAAGTCCTTCATCTAACCCCAGAATGAGGTGAAACCAAGAGTGTTTGAATCTAACTCAAAGGGCTTTCATTTGACATGTCGTGGGCCACCTAGTACTAAGTGTGCTAAAAGTTATGTTCATTTAAAGTTGACCCTTACATAAACCAACACTCAAAGCTCAACTCATAGGGAAGTCTTGAACTTGTCTAAGAACAAGAAGTCTCCCACGACCCCAACACACTTCCAACCTGAACAAAGACTTGAAACATAGGTCCTGATCAAAGACTTGAACCATGGGTACATAAGAGCATGGAGTTACGGGGTGTCATAATATCTTCGCCTTGGGAAAATTTGTGCTCGAATGTTAAAGAAACGCACACAAAGAAAGTAATCATGAAGATTTTAGCGTAGCATGGATTCAACAAATGTACATAGATATGATTTTCAAAAAACAAACCTCAATATGAACATCAAAAGCCCCATAAACTTGTGGATATAAAAATGAATGTATACAATGACATAAGGGTCAAAACTTAAGACTTGAAAACATATAAGGGAACATAAATTAGTATTTTAGGTTGTAGTAGAGTGGAAAAGACATAGATATTGCTTTTGCATGTCCACCTCGGCTCCCCTTATGGCACTTTCAGCTTAATGATTCTCCCAAAGGACTTTGACGAGTTCTAATTCCTTATTAAGCAACCTTCCTACCTACCCATCCAATATCTCCACCGGGACCTTCTCCTAAGCCAACTCAACCTCCATAACACCCACAACCTCAAAGAGGTCTATAGCACTAGAGTCACCAACACATCTCCTTAACCTAGATGTATGAATAACCAGATAAACCATACCCATATCAATAGGTAACTCCAATTCGCAGGCCACCTTACTATTTATCCTCAACAACCTATAAGGACCCTTACACCTTAGGCTTAATTGTTAACCTTATGCACACCCAACCCACCTTGGTACCTAAATCCATCATCTCCCCTTTGGGAGTGAACCCCCATTCTCATCTCCATTGTCACGACCCAAGCCTAGGGCCTAGACGTGACACGGCGAATGGGGAACCCGAAGGTACCCCAAACAAGCCTCTTAGCATATTGTCACACATCCTTGGTTGCAGAAGCATAGAAAAAAGAGATATTCAATTAATGTAAGGGAAATGGGACTAAGGGAAACTTGCAAAAACTTTAATGTCAAAGTCCAGAGTCAAGCTCATACATAGTACACACCTTGTCCAACATACACCTTTAAAACATGAAAAGTGTGGGGGCCAAGACATGGTAACCGAGCTTACTCTCATAGAAAAATATAACATTAGGTAGTGTCTCAATACATAGATAGTAGGGCAAAGACATAACCAAAGTCCCCGAAATGGAGGACTCACCATAAGTTTAGAGTAGCATCGTCTAACCACGTGGAGGACGAGGAGGATCATCTACTCAGGCACTGGTTCCTACATGATATCATGTAGGCAAGAGTATGCATTAGTACATTTAAATGTACTAATGCATACTCTTGCCTACATGATATCATGTAGGCAAGAGTATGCATTAGTACATTTAAATGTACTAAGTATGTGGCATGCGATGCAATACTTGAAAGGTATCATAATCTAAAATGGAAGAGGATAGGTAATAGACATAGTATAGCAATATGACATGTATGATGAATGCATAAGTAAAACATGCTAAGTAAAACATGCTCATATAGAATATCATATATGAAGAGGAGACCAAGCGAGTCCATGGTACAGACCCCTCGGTAGATTGGTGATCACACCCGTCACCCTAGTGAATAAGAAATAAACCCCTCATTTAGGTTGGTGATGATCACACCTATCACCATAGTGAATGACTATAAACCCCCATTGGGTTAGTGATGAGTGCATCCATCACCCTAGTGAATGAGTATAAACCCCCATCTAGTTACCCGGCTCTTTTCCTCTGGGTTGGGCATGGTCTATGCAACACTTTATATAGGATTCATCATAAGCTCTAATGCAATACATCATATAGGAATACTTATGTTCATAAGTTCATTTCAACATCATTTCATTATCATATAATCATCATAACATCATTCATATCATATCTCATGCTTTAGACCTTCAATTCCTCAAGAAACAATAACAGGACATTTTCTCAAACACCTTAGGGGTGTGTAATGGGTGTAAAAGAGCATGCAATTTATAGATGAAATCATGCAAGGAAATCAGTGGTAAAATATTTATTCAACACATTGCAACAATCCAAAGACATTCATATCAAAATCCCTCATCAAATCCTACATTTGATCAAAAATTTGAAGGTCAAAACATGCTAAAACAACCATACTTTCATGTACTAAAATCACTGTGTTGTAAATTTCTCAATAAACAATACCCACATGTAAAATCAACTTTAAATCATTGTTAAGTGAAAGAGTGTTTAGGCATCATTTGTGGAAGGACCCAATGGTTCAACACCACATACCTTAGATTTTGAGAAGTTCTTTGTGAAGGTTGACAATGGAGACTTGAAGCTTGAAGAGAATCCTTAAATCCAGATGAGGGTTTTGGGACTTGATTTTTTAGAGTAAAATAAAACTAAGTGTGGGAATGGGTTTTGGGAAATGATTAGAGTGATATAAGAGTAAAATAATTCTAAGTATAAGTGAAAAAATGCTTGGGAAATTTGGGCCCAACACTAGAAAAAATATTGAGCAGGCCAAAAAAAACAGTGCCCAGATACACATCTCCACGTCACGGAGGTGACACGGAAACTCCAATTACACTGCTCTGCATTGCGAAAGTGATGTGGAAAGCTCTCTAGAAATTGCACGATGTGCAATTTCATAAATCGATTTCTTCCCTTAAAAATCTAGGTTAGACCCTTGTCACCCTAATTTGGACCCCTTGAATAAGAATATAAAGTTGGATTTTAGAAAAACTACATAGATTTTTAGATATAAATAAATCAAAATTTTAGGCATTTAGAGGCACTTGTTTTGGCACTTTTTTGGGTCGTTTCATTAACCTAACATCATTCCCAACCTATTCAACCAATGAACTTCTCCGAACACCCCTTTTTATCATCCCAAAGATTCTTACTTCCCATAATTAGCAAGCAACCTCACATTCATCAAAATTCATAACATCACCCTCAAATGATCTGCAAGCTCTAAATAAGTCAGTACACCATCCCTAGATACAACCTTAAGCATGCCAAGGTAGGGTTTGAAGACGCTAATCACAAAACCCTTAAACATAGCCGATGCATAAGTCAATCAAACAACTGCCACCACGACTCAAAATGCTCACTCCTAGTCTGATAGGACACCTAGGGATACCACCTACACTCATCCTCACTTTGGGAAAAAACTCAAACCGAAGATCAATCTTAGAGGAGTGACTAACCTATTATAGTTGACCAAATAGATTACCTATCCTTAACCATCATGGTACAACCTTATGGGTTCTACCCTCTTTGGAAGCATGATATGTATGTAGTCAAACCATCCTAAGACCTCTAACACATCAAGCCAAGTTCATAAGACAAGACTCTATGCAATAAGAACATGGAGTAACCCTTATAAGCCTTTCTAGCAATAATAGACTCACATAACCGAATCTTACTAGTAACAAAAGGAATAATGAAAGGAATAGTAACCCTCGGAACCATCAAAGCATGCATAATAGACTCACATAGCCAAAACTTACTAGGAAAAAAAAGCAATAATGAAAGAAATAGGAACACCCGAACCTTCCCATTCATACACATCAAGGTCAAAGGAAACTTCAATATATAGGTAGTCACATCCGCTCCTTAAGCCTATTGGTCAACAAGACCACCTTTACACTTGATGCATTTACGAGGACAATCTATCCTTTTATGCCCCTCTTCACCACAATCGAAGCAAGCATTCATGCCCCTCGAACATGGGCCTCTATGCATCTTAGCACACCTTGGGCATATAGCTTGGGCATCATACCACCACCCTTTGGACTTTGAAACTTTCATTCAAAACTGACCCTCTTGGCTCCTCTCAGCTCTCTATTACCACATGAAGACTCGGGGGCACTCACTTGTTGATTGAGTTGAGTTGTCAAGTTTTTCACCACTTTGGCCAATATCCATAAAGCATTGCGAACCTCCGCATTTGATATATCACCGTCCTGAGTAGCTTGAGATGTATTCTGAAATACTATAATTATAATAAGAAATAAGCCTTTGGGGAATTAGCTCTTTCGCACGATATAGATCAAGAAGAAGAAAAATAGTTTTCAAAACATCTCATAGCCTCTTATTCATAGTCGTGGCACGCTTCACAACTATGAATAAGACTCTAATTGATGCAGTATGTTGCACTTCAAGGACTATTAACATCCTAGTACTTTGATACCAAGTTTATCACGGCCCAAGCCTAGGGCCTAAATGTGACACGGTAAAAGGGGAACCCAAAGGAACCCCAATCCAGCCTCTAACATATCATTACACATCCTTGGTTGCATAAATAGTTAAACAATAACAAAAGAATAAAAAAAGGGCATAGGGACTGGGAAGCCTTTCATATTATAACACATACAAGAGTCAAGAAAGTCAAGCTTATGACATCATTACATAACTTGTCCAACGACACCTCTAAAAATAGAACTTAGCAGGAGCCAAGACAAGCAACTGGGATCACCCTCATAGTCAAAACATACAATAAATGAAAGAGAGTCTTTATATACAGCATAAGATCAGAGATATTATCCCCAAAGATAAGGACTCACTAACTTGCTTTGAGAGAAATCATACTAGTCATGTGGAGGAGAAGAATGATCAAGTGGGGCTCTAATTCCTACACGGTAACATCATGTAGACATAGATTATGCGTTAATACATTTCAATATACTAAGTATGTAGGATGCAATGCAACAAGAGATAGGCAATATAGGGAAAATGCAACATCATAAGCAATGGATAGCATAGTAGCAATATAACATACATGAATGATGCTTGAGGTAAAACATGCTTATTTAGAACATATTACACATGTAAGAAGTGACCTACATTACGATGGATTCTCACACCCTACAATCCAAGGATATTGAGGTATCAACCCCTCAATTGATTGATGGACATCACACCCTCCATTATATTTGTCTGGGTATCAACCCCTTAACTAGTGGATAGACATCACTCCCTCCATCATAGTGGCCAAGGTATCAACCCATCAACATGGTTAATAAACATCACACCCTCCATCATAGTGGTCAAGGTATCAACCACTCAACATGGTTAATGGACATCACACCCTCCATCATAGTGGTCAAGGTATCAACCCCTTAACAGGGTTCATGGTCATCACACCCTGCATCATAGTGGTTGAGGCAAAGCACCCCCTCCACATAGTGTGGTCAACTTGTAACACTATAGATACTTTTCAAAAAATCAGAACACATATATATATACCATCCTTTCACCATCATAAAGTCACTTAACTCATATGCCAAGCATTAGGCCTTCAACAAGTCAACATACATTAACCGGACATTTAATCAAAAACTTGGTAGGTGTGCAATGCTAATCTAAAATCATGCAATTCAAAAGTCAAATCATGCAAGTAAATTTAATGTAAAACCACCTACCAAGACTTGGTAGTACCCTCAAATAATATATATTGAAACCCTTCATCAATTCTTAAAATAGATCTTAGATTCATAGCTCAAAATATGCTTAAACAATCACACATTTATGAAACCTTAACATAATTCATAGTACGTAGGACACATAAGTAAATCAACTTATAAAAGTGAAATTTATATAAAAAGGAAGGTTGGGAACCATGTGTGAAAGAGCAGAATGATTGAAAGCCACACACTATAGACTTTATGTTTCATGAAATTGAGTTGTGAAAGACTTAAAGTTTTGAAGTGGGTCTTGGAATCCAAAGCTTGCTCTTGTGTTTACTTGAATTTGTATTAGGGTTTTGATGGAGGCTCTTGAGATAATTTGGTAGGTTATTTTAGATGAGAGCAATGGGTTTGGTCCTTTGGAATAGTGCTTAGGTTTTTTTGGGAGGTTAGGATAGCATTAGGAGTCCAAAAATATCATTAGAATAAAAAAAATTTATGAAAATGTCATTAGGGAAACTGAGGAAAAATTCGTAAAGTGTTGCCCCACTAAACTCTTCACTAGTCGTGTGGCACTCCACGGGTCGTGTGGAGTGTCCGTGCGATGATACTTGATCTAAAAATTGTAATTGGAACACTTCGGAAAAAGTTATCATCATCGTTACTTTGATGGGCTACTTTCTTGGCCTGTGCAGTGCTTCACGGTCCATGTAGTGGTCCGTCCAACTACACCAAGAGAAGATATTTGTGGTTAGGCCACCTTATGCCCAGGTTGACGATTCGTGGAGCATGCCACGGCCCATGAATATGGTCGTGGCACAACACTTAGTCAAAAACTCCCTCCCATGCTTACCTTCCTCACTTGCACACACTCCCAACTGACCACACGGTCGGTGGCAATCCACCCAGGCCATCCCACTTATCGTGCCCCATACCTTATTCCAAAAATGGCCTTTTCCAACTCAAGGCTACCAAACGGCCAATCCAACACCCCACTGTCTTCTAAGAGCCCGTGTGGTTTCACTCCATGAAAACGGTCATAACTCTTTCGTCCGAGC
>DF357555.1:112233-123179 GCA_000787875.1 Solanum virginianum
CATCGATATTGAATAATGAAGACTACTTAGGCCAATAAACAACTGCCCTTAACTAAGGCATAGTGTTGTACGTGGGTGCAAGGCCCTAGTATCAATGCCTATATGACAACTGGGCCCCCATAAGTCCAAAAGGTAAACCCACACATACTAATAATGTTACCGAAAAAATCACTGCATCCTATAGAACCACCATAGAGCCCAACACTTCACATCATCAGAACAAGGGTCAGTTGTACGTAGGTGTAAGGCCCTAGTCTCTAAGCCTGAATGCCCTTTGAGCCCAGATAAGCCAAGAGGATACACCATACATAATTAGGGTGTGAATTTGTGAGTGGATCCACAGGTAAGTAATGATGGGCCCCACCCCAACAATCACAAGTCAACTGGGTTCTCAACCCTATGTAGGCATCTGGCACCCGATCCATAGTCCTCTGACCTAGCCTTCGATCGAGAAGCCACTAAAGGCTAGATGGTCAATCAAAAGTATATGATAACCTCATCAGTCACAAGTGCCTAAAGTAAACATAGACCATTACAGCAAATCATAAATATCTAGGATATACAAATTTAGCCAAGTCATTTCTATACCAGAGTGGAGCCACAATACGATATGTAATTAATACATAGTCTCCTGGTAATCATATCTCAGTAGCCAAGGCTATGCACATTCATACAGGTACGAGTGAACTCACATCACATGCCTATTATCGAGCACTAGCTCCCAGACCCATCTTTATGTAAAGCAACTCATAGGGAAGCGTTAGTTTAACCTAAGCTAAGACCCAAGAGTCTAGATAAATGGAAAGATGTCACCTACCCAAAATCATATCATAGCTCAGCAGCAACAAAGGGTATCGCCTAAGGCAAACATATGCCAACCCACAGAAAATGTGCCCTTCCTAACTAGATGCTAGTCCCCAAGACAAACCCTTATAACAAGTGTCTTAATGCAGATCATCTAGAACGCCAATAAGATATAACCTACACCTCACTAACGGGGTCACACTCCCATCTCTAACCAGCCATTAGCATAGTGTCAATGCATCTCATATTACAGGTCACAAGGATCTTTAAGGGGTATAACTGTGATTGTCCCCAGTACAAGGTGTATCTCTAGTCAAGAACCAGTGGCATAAGTACAAAATAGGTAACAACAATATGCATGATCATATAAACCACAAGGCAATATAGAATCATGTTTAATTAGGGAATTCTACATAAAGTACCTAGTAAATATATAGATAACCACAACCACATCATACATATACATGCTTACTAGATATACATACTAGATTCAGCGCCCAGGGTAGTAGGTAATCAAAGGTCTATCTCAATATCTAGTATAGTTTGGTAGCCTCGGACCCCAAACACATAAATATAAGTGTAAAGCTCAGTGTACATACATGTAACATGTTCGCAGCTCCAACCAACTTCTTTTGGGCCCTTTCGTAGTCATATAATTTAAGAATTCAAATAATATAGCAACTACAACCGATATAGCCCTCAATACAACAACTATCATCCCATAATAGTATATATACACAACACATATATCACAACCAGCCATATACAACATATACTCTACCACTCAATCTATAAACAATATACTCCTACACATTCCAACTCAAATATGCAAACATTTTAGCTCAGTCTAAGTTTTCGGGAAAGCCTAGCCTACCTGGCATCTGATGTCTTTTTGCCTGAGTCAATCTAACCTAAGTTTTCCCCTCCAAATCACTTCTCAATGCTACTTAGTTGTTTAAATATAAGTTACATGATCACTATGACTAATTTGGTTGTAAAATATCAAGAAACGGGTGAAATTACATCAACTAAGACTAAAATGGGAAAACTGAGGTCCACACTCAAAATACTGAACTAATCCTCGTAAAATTATTTCCATATCTCCTCGAGTCCAGAACCTGATATTTGGCCCAAAATGAACCCAGATGACCAACAAAAGGCCCAAAAACAAACTGAAAAACTTTAAAAGGAAAACATTCTTTTCTAAACTTTATCGGTTAAAATTCTCAAGAATCGAACATAATCAGCAAATACCCAGCATACCACAGTGTTCTTCTCAGAATGTAAAATTATTAAAACACAAATTTCACTTAATTACGTTGATAAATGACGGAGATATTGCAATGTAAAGTTTTCACTCATTCCCGATTTATCAATGTAGAAAAAGTAGATATTTTACCTCGAAATACATGTCAAATTCCAAATCTAACTTCACAACGATATTTCTTTCGAAAAATTGAGTCATGTAGCCTTTTGAATCATTCAAATTGGATGAAAAATGAGCTCCAAATTATTGTGCAAAGTTGGGATAAAAGAATTATATATATATATATATATATATATGCTAACTTCCTGGAAACAAACAACTACAACAACATATCCAGCGGAATCCCACAAGTGTGGTCTGGGGAGGGTAGAATGTATGCAAACCTTACATCTACCTCATAATATAAAGAGGTAATTTCATAGAGTCATTTGGTATAAATGCTACATGAAATTTAATTTGAATCAAAGATGGAAGATTCTGAGGCAAAGAAAAAAAAAAGAAATATTTTTGTCAAAAAAAAAGGTGATAGGTATGTTTTTTTCATTCACAAAAGCGATTTGGATTGATGAGAAAATCGAATCATGGGTTCTTAGGGTGATCTTTTTGTCGACGGATGCACTTGTTCTATTATAAATCACTAAGACAAAAAGGTTTTTTTTATTTCAGTCATCCAATTATTTATAAAAAAAAATTAGAGCTCGAAAATAAATATGTATTAAAAAATTCGTTTTGAGAAAAGGAGGATTTTTTATTGGGTGGGTTCAAAGAAAAAGAAGGATTTTTTTGAGACCCACCAAAGTACGAAAGCTAAAGTTATCTGAAATATGAATTTGATTTTTTGTGTGAAATGAAATTAAAAAAGCATAACTTCTTGAAGGATTTCCCATACAATTAGCTCTTTTTCTCGAATTTTACACTAATCTGTATGTAATGGAACTCGATTCGCTTTTCTAGATTTAATGAAATTTCAAAGAAACCCACGTTCAAGGTGGTTTTTCCATGCGAGATCTAAAAACATGTCTCCCCGTTGTTGTCTCAAAACACCCACAAGCAAAATAAACTAGATATGGAAACCAGACATCTACTTAACCCTACTAACCTATTAGCCTGCTACTCTAATTCGCGACCTCCGCTGTTTTCTAAGGTCATGTCCTCAGTAAGATCAAGTTTCGTCATATCTTGTCTAATCATCTACCCCCCAGTATTTCTTTGGTTTACCTCTACACCTCTGTTTAACTCCCAAATCCAACCTTTCCATCTCCTAATAGGAGTACCGATACTCCTTCTCTACACATGTCCAAACCATTGCAGTCTCGCTTCGCTCATCTTATCTGCCACAAGGGCCACCTCTAGCTTCTCCTAGTTGGTCTCATTCCTAATCTTATCACTCTTTGTATGAACACATATCCATCTCAATATCCTTATCTCTACGACCTAAATCTTCTGAAAATGTGCATTTTTAATTGGCCAACACTCTAGCCCATACAGCAAAGACAGTCTAACCATAATTCTGTAAATCTTACCTTTAAGTTTAGGTGGTATCTTCTTATCACACAATACTCTAGAGGCAAGCCTCCATTTTGTCCATGCTGCCCCAATACGATGTGTGACATCATCGTTGATCCCGCCACTACTCTAGATGATGGACCCAAGGTGCTTAATGTTTACTCTCTTAGGGATAGATTGAGTGGAAAGCCTCACATCAATGTCTGCTTCATCCCTCACAACACTGAATTTCCACTCCAAGTATTTCGTTTTTGTCCTACTCAGTTTTAACCCTTTGGATTCCAAAGCGTGTCTCCAAACCTCCTATCGATCATTAACTTTAGTTCGAGTCTAATCAATCAGTTCTATGCCATCTACAAATAGCATACACCATGGAATCTCCTCCTAGATAGACCGTATCAGCTCGTCCATCACCAAAGGAAATTGAAAAGGGCTCAACACAAATCCTTGATAAAGTCCCATCTCAACAAGAAAATACTCTGAGTCTCCTCCGACTATTCTTACGCGAGTCCTCGCTCCATCGTACTTGACCTTTATCACCCAATATATACCATTGGGACATCTTTCTCCTCTAGGCACCTCTATAGGACATCCCTCAGAATTTTGTCATAGGCGTTCTCGAGATCATTGAACACCATATAAAGGTCCTTCTTTCTTTCCCTATATTTCTCCACTAATCTCGTAAAAAGATGAATTGTTGAAGTAGTCGACCAACCCGGCATGAATCCAAACTAATTTTTTGAAATAGACACTACCTTTCTCACCATCATCTCTAGCATTCTCCCCGACCTTCATAGTGTGACTTACTAACATGATACCCCTGTAATTGTTACAGTTTTGAATATCACCCTTGTTTTTGTACAATGGAACTATTGTACTCCTCTTCCATTCATTAGGCATCTTGGCAATCTTCATAATAGCATTGAATAGTCTAGTCAACCACTCTATGCCATCCTTGACCATGTTTTTCCAAAAGTCTACTGAAATCTCATCGAGGCCGATTGTCCTCCCCCTCTTCATCCTATTAATAGCCCGTCTTACCTCCTCAACTCTGAAACGCCTATCTACCTAAATCTAATCGGCTATGATCGCTCACCCTCTCTTAATGCTATTAATAGCACGTCTAACCTCCTCAACTTTAAATCACCTACAATAACCAAAATCTTGATGCCTTTCAGAGTATGCCAACTTGCCCAGCTCAATGTCTCTATCTCCCTTTTTATTTAAGAGCTTATGAAAGTAAGCTTGCCACTTTAGCTTAATGGAAGTCTCAGCCACAAACACCCCACCCTCCTTATCCTTGATGCACTTCACTTGGTCCAAGTCGTGAGCTTTTATTTCTCTATCTTTACCGAGCCCATATAATCTCTCGTCCTCGCCTTTATCACTTAGCTCCTCATATAGGCGCTCAAACGCTGCTAGCTTAGCACTCGCAACTGCCATCTTCGCTTTTATCTTAGCTGTCTTATAAATCTCCTTAAGCCTTGCTTTTCAGCCTCATCCCTACACTCCAACCACTTCATATAAGCAACCTTCTTAGGTTTCACTTTGCCTTGAACTTCATCATTCCACCACTAATTGCCCTAATGTCCACCAAAGGTCCCTTTCAAAACTCCTAGTACCTCGGTAGATACTTTTATAGTGCAACCAACAGTAGTGTCCTATATATTGTACACATTTCTGCATCTACTCCATGCCTATAGATTACACAAATTTACTTCTATCTTTCGTGAAAGGGCAACACTTAGGCCTCCCCATCTAATCCTTGGTTTGACATTAATAACCCTCTTCTTCTTTTCTCTTTTAATCTCTAACTTTATCACTACAAGCCTACGTTGAGTGGAAATATATATTTTCACTCAGAATCACCTTGCAATTCTTACAAAGGCTTCTATCGCCCTTTCAAAGAAGTATGTAATTAATTTGAGTCTTACCAATTGTACTATGAAAGGTAATCAAGCAATTTTCCCTCTTCCGAAAATAGGAGTTAGTAATAACTTACTCAAAGGCTTTGGGAAAATCTAAGAGAGACGTCCCACCTCAATTGCTATCCCTAAAACTGAAGCCTCCATGGACATTTTCAAACTCGCTAGTGATCGCCCCAATATGCCCATTAAAGTCTCCCACAGTGAACAGTTTTTCTAACTCAGGTATGCCTCTCACTACCTCATCCAAATCTTTCGAAAAGAGCCTTTTCACTTCCTCATCCAGGCCTACTTTTGGTGCGTAGGCACCAGCTACATTCACTACAAGCCTACAAACCCCATGTTTAATAGACATCATCCTATCGTTAAACCTATTAACAAACACCACATATTCCCTACGGTCCTTTTCTACTAGTATACCTACACCACATCTATCCCTAGAACCACCCAAGTACCATAACTTTAACCCGTCTGCGTCCTAAGCTTTGGAACCTACCCATCTAGTCTCTTGAACACACATTATATAAATATGTCTCCTCTTAAGACACTTTACTAGCTCTACGGATTTCCCTATAAGTGATCCTATATTCCACAACCCTACCTTAACTTAGATAAGCCCATGTCCCTCCCCTTACCACCCCTACCCCTTACCTCTGACTCTAACTAATGACATGACCCTAATCCACTATTTGATCCTAACATCACTAAACTAGGAACTAATACCTCACTAAGCTACAAAAATCAAGAAGATACAAATCAAGATATATGTAGTAGGAATAATATATAATAATCAATACCTAATAATAGAAATTCAAAACAGCAGAAAATTAAACACACACTTGCATTATCAGTAGGAAACTTGCAAGACTCTCTAATAAATAAATTTTACAATGAACAAACACATAAAGAAAGAGCAACTCAATTCAATTGCACACAAACAAGTAAAGTATGACACTCAATTTGAGAGTAAATTCAACAATAAATTCAAGTAGAAAACTACAAAATTTTAGCTTTTGCAACAAAATATAATAAATGGTAGATCTATAGATATATGTAAAAGCCAACACATCAAGCAGTGAATCCACATATAAATATGGAAAGGGCAAGAAATAGAATCAAGATACAATTGATTAAATAAATGATAAAACAAATAGGAAGATATCACCTGGATTTCTGAACAAAAGATGATGAATGTCGTTGGAAAATACTAATTATAGATGTCGCCAGAATGCTTCTCCGGAATCTACTTCTTGCTGGAACCAGAAATCTATAATCTCAAATATTTAGGATGGCTTGAGATCGCTAGAAAATTATACTAAGGACTAACTACAAAACTATTGAAAAATGTAGGTGGCTGTAAGAACTTACCGGAAAGGAAAGAAAGAAGAAGAAAGAAAGAAAGCAAGCTTGCCGGAAATAAAAGAAGATGGAGGAGATCGACAAAAAATTTCCCAGATCTCGCTCGAAACTATTCTAAAATTTCTAGTTAGGGTTCACCAAGAAAAACCAACAGAAAAGAAGAATTCACGTTGCCTAAAACCAACATCCAGCGAAAACAACGTCGCCAGTGGCTCTTAACCCAAAAGTATGTACGAGATATAGATGAAAATGGCGTTGCCAGAAACTTATCTCATCACTGTATCGATTCTGCCAGAGAAAGAGGTTGAATAGGAAGAGAAAACGCGCTAAAGGTCGATGAAGAATATTTTAGGCCTGCACTACCTAGAAAAATTTATATATATATATATATTTGGATAACTTATACATCTATACCACATGGTAGTGCCTGACTACTCCACTTGCCAGCCCCAAAATAGGCCACTAGTCTGTCTATCTTTCCATTCTTTCTTCAATATCTTTTTCATCATTTCCAGCTTGTCTGGACTTTGATATTTGCAAACGAACTATGTAACCTTCTAGATTTCAATGTTACGGACCCAATGGTGCAGTCAAAATTTCCAACGGAGCTTTCTACGATAAATTGAGGGTCCCACTTCTTTATATGCAACTTTTAATGCAAAGCCCCCCAAGGGTCAAATCACATTCGAAAGTCCATAATATCAAATGAAGGGTTGACGCTGACCAAATTTGACATTTTGGAGATAACCGCACTATAAAATTCTGATCCAGAACATGGTTCTTGAGGGCATTAACTGGGTCAACTATTAACCAGTTCCAGTAGCCAAATTTGCAATCCATGATATAATTGCATCAGGCATGCTTCTAGCCTAATTGAACTATTTCGGAGCTAATGAAATCGTTAGAATTCCATTTTGAGGTCGTTTACTAGGACTTCACTCAATAATTCATTTTATGGGTATAACTTCTAAGTTAACTCAAAAATCCACATAACTCCTAAATAACCCAACCAATAATCACCCCAACAGTCCCAAGGTCACCATACACATGCTTAAGTCATCATAATAATAGCAAAATCATAGAAATGACCTAGAGGGTCATTATAACATCCCTCGCTAATAAAACTTTCATTCGCGAAAGTATGAAAACAGGCATACCTGCTGGCTCTACTCCACACCACGAGTATATAAGTCATAACCATGTTCAGTATTCTATAATAATTTAGTACCACCCACACTATCCAGAAATCCCACCACCTATTGTATATGACAGTGAACTAATGTAGCAATTCAATAAGGAAGTCTCAAGAATCCACTATTTGTCCCCTACGCTTAATCTACTAACAAGTCACTAGGATTGATCGACTAGACATACGTATCCTTACTATCTCATCGAATATTTAGATAATCATGGTTGTTTAAAACTATACTGGTGGTTTACATATACAAGTTTTACTCCATTCTTGGCTTCCATATAAAAGAGATTCCCAAAATCAACAATAGATAGCCAACAGGATGACCAAAAAAATGCAGACAATAGCTAATATGCTCTCATCTACACGAAGGGCCAAAACCCCCTTCCCTTGCTGTCCAATCCATCTGGTATCGCCACTAATCACTCACCAATGCAGTAAATAGCCAACAGGCCACCTACTCAAATGGTTCTTTGTACTTCCCTTCGTACCCAGTCATTCGTATCTCAGTTCTCACACATAGTCCTTAGTAGTTATTACCATTCAGTCGCTCATTCTATAGCATCTGGGAATTAACCCGTGGTATGAACCGCAACAGCATCCATCGGTTCATACAAGTCACTAAATCCTTACTATACAGCATAGTAGTCAACATGACAAACACCATCAACCTCTCGTAATTGCCATAAAAGATTGGGGTACAACCCTTCCCCTCCCCAAAAAAAATGTGTTCCACCAAAACCTCCCTGAACAGTATTCGGCCATCATTTAACTCAACAAAAACATTCTAGAGTACATGTAACTCATTTGCAATACCCGGTACTCATCGATACGCAGAGAATAGGATGTGTAGCAGAAGAAGCTAGAGTTAGGGCCAACTCAGATGCAACCTGTCCAACCCATTCTGAAACCTTAATAGGGCTGACTTATCGGGCCCAAGCTTACCTCACCTTCCAATCCGTATGACTTCTCTCATGGGTAATACCCTGAGAACTGCTCTATCCCAAATCTCAAACTATACAAATCGGTGTCCACGGCCGGTATAACCCCAAGTACTGACTCAAAACTATCCTCAATGTATCTCGAACACTCTTGACCTTAGCTAAGGCATCCTGTAACAAATCTATACCATACGGGCCCTACGCTGTAGGCTCAAACTAGCCAACTGGAGGGTGACATATACAACCTCATAATAAAAAAAGTCAATCCACCCTTGGGAAATATCAATACTAAAGCCATCCAACAATATCACTAAACCCGTGTATAACAATCCCAAAGAATCATCATACCTAATCCCCCACTAATAAAAGGGACCTTCCACTACCTCAATAACTACCTTGGGATATAAGAAGCTCGAAACTCATACTCAAAAAAGTGATGGGCGAGGCAACACACCTAACACTATATAACCATAACCCAAGTACAAGGTAATCTGGCAAAGTGGTCAACATTCCCATTGACAAGCATATCTAGGAATCCAAACAAAATAGTCTCTGTTGGCTAACAATCATAATACGTCCACTAGACAGAGTGGCTAGTAGCTTAACTGATAACACAATAATTTGATATAACAATAAAAAGACCAACTAAGCCTCCAGGCATAGCATCCATCTCATAATCCAGTGACCATAGAATTATATGAATTGTATATCAACAAAATTACCACAGGAAATTATGGCCATAGAGGAACAAAGTGTAGTTAATGGAATATCTGATAACTGGCTTTCCAAATACTATGTATGCCAGTATCAGACTACCCAACCCAGGAGGCAAGCATCAAAATAGTCATAGGTGTAAATCATAAGGTTTGGCCTACATTGGAGACAACTACTCAGATCCTACTAGGTAAACAAACTCATCAACATTAGAAAACCCGACAGGTTAGACCAGTAGGTAAAAATTAAATTTGAATATCTAGAATGCACTAATGCTCATACCTCAGTCACAACTTATCTCACCTTCGGGATCTCTATCAAGAGTGCTCACAGCCCATATAACCTTTAACAGGCCATTGAGGTACATATATACATATCATAGAACTCTATTCCCGACAACATCTCTTACAGCGTAATAATAGACACCACCAATAAAGTACTAATCATGAAGCCAGCCTTTTAGGCCCTTCTTCATTCCCAAAGCCTGTAAGTTTCCTTATCTGGTTGTTCCACTCAAGGGCATCTAACCTCTACTTAATAGGATCTGGGGGTTGCTCCTTATTTGGGACTGACGATATCATAATTCCCCTGCCTATGGTCTAGCCTCTAAGTGACATCTAAATAGAGGGACAAATGAAGCAAAATTCTCAAAATTCAAAGAACCATTGATAAGACACACAACCAGAATCAATAACACAAAAATTCTTAAATATCCCACAGCCTACCGGAGATAAGCCACAGATATCTCCAGACCCATCCACAGGACTCTACTAGATAGTAGCTCTGTACAGCTGAGATCAAGGAACTTTAAGCTCTAAAACCACCTTGTCACGATTCGATCTCGATCAGGATGGTGCCTACTGGTCCAACCTATAGGCAAGCCAATTCCAAACCCAAGGGTACCTATCCTAGCTCTCTAGTCCAAACCAAATTGATACAACAATAATATATTCACTGAAACCTACCCAAGAACCTGGAAGTCAATTGTAAAGAGTTACAATACATAAAATGACATATCATAAACATATATCAATAACCATAACAATATACAAAACTAGTAACTACACCTACAAATACCAAACTCTACTGTATAACAATATACAAAACAAGGCCGATGTATAGATGCAAAAGATGGTCATCAACTAGAAAGAGACATGAAAAAGCCAGAGCTGTCAGTGCTCACCAAAAGTCTCCTAAGTGTTCCAAAGATTCCCAACTCAGCTATTATGGCTCCCACC
>DF357555.1:123227-151635 GCA_000787875.1 Solanum virginianum
AAGATTCCCAACTCAGCTATTATGGCTCGTACCTGCACCTGCACCATGGGAAGATACAGTAAGGGTGGTTACCAGAAAAGGCACGCAATAGACATCATCAATCGACCAAGTGAAATAGTTAACATAAATAAAGTCTAAATATATAAAGAACTATAGCAGTGTAGAAAAAAAACTTAGATCAAGGCATAGGCATGTCTCGAAACCATTAAAACACTACTAAACTAATAGAAGTGAAGAACAATGATGACCTGAATCACTCCATGTTCTGAACATGGATACTGACTGACGAAGACTACGTAGGCCAATAGCACAACTTCCCTAACTTAGCCATAGTGCTCTATGAGGGTACAAGGCCCTAGTATCTATGTCTGTACACCAATTAGGCTCCCATAAACCCAAAAGGTACACCCGCATACAATAATAATATCGGCAAATAATCACAGAATCTCATATAACAATCACAGAGCCCAACTCCCTGCATCATTAGAACAAAGATCAGTTGTATATTGATGTAAGGCCCTAGTGTTTAAGGTTGAACGCCCTCTGAGCCCCTATAAGACAATAGGGTACACCTACGTGCAATTAAGGTGTGAACAGATAGTGGATCTATAGGTAGGTAATCACAGGCCTCACCCCAACATTCAAAATTCAATTGGTTCCTCGACCCTGTATTGGCACGTGGCACCCGATCCACAGTCCTCTAACCTAGCCTTTGGTCGAGCAGTCAGCCAAAGATGGTATAACACTCAACATAACTTTGGGACATATCCCTCACGGGGGAAAAATCCCCCTTGCACAGATAATAGTGTCTCATATCAGGATATGAATCACGAGGCCTAGCCTCACCAAATATCAATCGCAAGGCCTAGCACCATGAAATATTAATCGGGGTCTTCAACCCTAATCCCAGTCAGTGCTCGATCTACAGAATCTATATCTATCACCTAACACTTTGGCATGACCCACGAAACTCAGAACATGAGATGCGTAACTCGTGAACTCGAATACGTCTCCATTGCTAGTGGTGCTTCAACAATAATAGAGAAAGTTATTATGGACTCAAGAAATCAATCAATCACTGATTTAACCAATCTATCATGATCTAAAACTTAGAAGTCATATCGTGCCCAAAGTTAACGTAGGCGATGATAATCGCATCGTTCCAAGTGTAAATAGGTGATGACACTCTAAATGTCAGTATCCCATAGTCTCAATCCAACCCTCATAATCGTAATCACCACCTCTCTCAAATACAATAGATATCCAAACATCATATGAAATGAGCCAACACACCATAACTGACAGCAATACACCAAAGTATATAATCACAAGTCACTATAGAATTATGCCTTACCAAGACCAAGTACACAATAACCTTATGAATTACAAGTTCCAAGAGTAAACATAGACCATTATAATAACAATAACAACATACCCAGTGGAATCCCACAAGTGGGGTTTGGAAAGGGTAGAATGTACATAGACCTTACCACTACCTCAAAGGTAGAGAGGTTGTTTCCTAGGAACCCTCATCTCAAAAATCCGTAAGCAGAATAAATTAGATATGGAAACAAATGGGAAGGAAAAAAGGGAACAGAAAGGGTGACTAACAACACAAAGCACATGATAGTGTGTAAACCAACATGAAATAAAAATAACATTAGCATGTACACATAGACCATTATGATAAATCATAAATATCCAGGATACCTAAATGCAACCAAGTTATATCTATACTAGAGTTGAGCTGCAATACGGCATATAATTAATGCACAGTCTCCTAGTCATCATATCTCAGTAGCAACAGGCTATACACATTCGTAGAGGTAAGAGTCAAGTCAGATCATATTCCTGTCTGAGGGCATTAGCAGATATTCGACCTTTCCCATGCCCCTTTTATGTATAAAGCAACTCATAAGACAGTGTCGGTATAATCTAAGGTAGGGCCCAAGAGGATAGATAAATGGAAAGATATCACCTACCTAAAATTATATCAAAGCTCAGTAGCCACAAAGGGTATCATCTAACGCAACCATGTACCGACCCATTGAAAATATGCCTCTTTCAGCAAGATGTCAGTTCCTAAGACAAACTCATATATCAAGTGTCTCATGGTAGATCACCCAGAACGCCTATATGATATAACTTACACCTCACTAATGGGGTCGTAGTCCCATCTCTAACCTACCAGTGGCTTAGTGTCAACGCTATTACATGTCATAAGGCTCCTTTAGGGGTACAACTATGACCATTCCCAAAACATGGTGTATCTCTAGTCACTAACCTATGACATAAGTACGGAATAGGTAATAGTAGTATACAGGATCATATAAACCATAGAGCAACATGGAATCATGTTTAACTAGGGAATTCTACTAAAAGTACTCAGTAAAGATATAGATAACTGTAGCCACATCATGCATATACATACCAACAACATATACATACTAGATTCAGAGCACGTGGTAGCATATAATCACAGGTCCATTTCAATATCTAGTATATTCTAGTAGCCTCAGACCACACACTATAAGCAAGAGTCAAGCTCAGTATGCATACCTGTCACATGTTCACAGCTCTAACCAACTACTTTTAGGCCCTTTTATAGTCATATAATGTAAGAATTTAGGTAATATTGAACCTATTGCTGACACAACCCTCAATACAACAACTACCATCCCATAGTATTATATATACATAACACACAGATCACATCCAGCCATATACGAAATATACTATACCACTCAATCCATAAATGGTGTACTCTTACATATTCCAACTAAAATATGCAAACATTTCAACTTAGTCTAGGGTTTGTAGAAACCTTAGCCTACCTGGCATTTGATGTCTCTTACCTAGAGTCAATCCAACCAAGATTTTCCCCTCCAATTTGCTTCTCGATGTCGCTTAACTGTTCAACCATAAGTCACAAGATCATTATGACTGATTTGGCTATAAAATCTCAAGTAACAAGTAAAATTACATCAATTAAGACTAAAATGAGAAAAATCAAGGCCCACACTTGAAATACTAAACCAATCCTCATAAAATAATCCCCACATCACCCTGATCCATTACCACAAATTCAGGCCAAAACGAATGCCAGACAACCCAGAAAGGGCCAAAAATAAGGTTAAAAACTTTACCGAGAAAACATTTTTTTCTAATATTTCTCAATCAAAATTTCTCAAAAACTGGACAAAAATCATCTAATATCTAGTATACTATAGCGTTTCTCTTGGAACATAGAATAATCTAGACACAAATTTCACTTAATTTTATTAAGAAATGACTGAGATATTGCAATGTAAAGTTTTACTTATTCTTGATATATTAATGAAACGACTTCACCATAACATTCCTTGCAAAAACTCAAGTCACCTAGCATTTTAAATCACTCAAATCAGATGAAAAATGAGCTTGGAATTGTGGTGCAAAGTTGAGAGGTAATATATACACACACGCGTACGCGTACACACATACACACACACACACATATATATATGCATGCTAACTTCCTGGAAACATTTATATATATGGGGGATAACTGACATATTTTGCCATGTGGCAGCACCTGACCGTGCCACATGGTATCCCTCCCCCAAAGTAGGCCACTTGTCTCTGTCTCTTTCCATTCTTCCTTCAATCACTTTTTCATAATTTCGGGCTCGTCTGGAGTCTGATTTTTGCAAATGAACTGTGTAACTGATATCACGCCAGAGAGATACGCCTATATTTCAAGGTCAAAGTGATCATTAACAGTAAAAACCTAACAAAGGTTAGGGTTGAATCCCAAGGGAAATAGGATTTTGTAAATCGTAGTTCACCAATAAACAATTCAAATATTAAATAACTCAATTCTCAAAAAAGGGTGGTTTGCAATAATTTATAGAAAATTAAACTATACTAATGAAAAGTAGAAACAATCAAATTGGAGAGCAACTTAGGAAATTGTGTTCCCCATGATTCACTACATAAACACCTCGGATAACACAACCTTAATTAGAACATTGCATGCAGATAATTTAGGTTCTTCTAGCCCTCTTCTGAAGGTGAAGATCAAATTTCACTATGCGGCATGGCCGACCTCCATAATATGCCAAACAAACCTTTACCTATTGTCCTAGTCAAAACCTCCTTTGCCAAGTTTAGTTGATTAGATGAGAATACATCATCAAATCCTGTTACCCATTCACATTTCCTATTCATCAATATCCCAGCATCAAGACATTAGGCGGTGTTCAATTTTTGCCACCCTTGAACAACATTTAAAATGAAGGGAAATGTCTAAAATATGTAAATACCCAACTCAAGAAGTGCAAATAATCCTAGTTTTCTAAGTTAGTTTCTCATGGTTCCCACAACCCCAAGTTGTGGGTTTAGCCACTCATGACTTGGGCAAATAAACAAACAGTGAATAGAGAAAACATAGTTGATAGCTTACCCAAGAGGAATGAAGAACAATAAAACCAACTTTGCATTTAGAATCACAAGATTGAATGATGTAGTTAATCCACAAGTGAATCTAATCTCCAAAATGTAGTCTCCAAAAATAAATCTTAAAAATCTACCCTAAAAATTAGTGCTCTTGAATCTCTAGAATTTGATCTTCTCTCAAAAATATATGAAACACTTCACTCAAAAAACTAAAATATACTATTTATAGTATTTAAAAATAAGTCCCAAAATTAAGTAGAAAATTTGGTTGGCGTCTGACTCGCTGTAATCGGGCTTTTGTGGTTAGCCTCTTGCATTTTGAACTTTACTACTACGAAACACCTATATAAGTCATAACTTGATCTATGACTCATAATGCCCTCTCGTAGTCTTTAGCTACATTTCTTGGTCTAATTTTATCAACACTAGAATTTGCTACGACCCCCCCCCCCCCCGATTATGACTCGTAGAAGGAACTACGACTTGTACTTGGGGCTCGTATTGCTGAACTCCAAATTTTTAGACTTAGCTATTTAACACTGAAGTTTATATAAGATTAACTCTATGACTCATTAACTGGACTATGACTCGTAGAGAGTCCCGTGTGTCTTGAAAATTAGCAAAGTCTGCAACTTTTCCCAAAATTAAGCCAAACTATATTTCCTACAAAAGCAAACATAAAAATATATAAAAACCATAAAAGTTGCATTAAGAACACACAAATTCCCAGGTTTTAGGCATCAAATGTGTTGTATTTTTATCGCAGGTATGCCAATAATATCTGCGATCGTCCATTGAATAGACCCTTTAAATTAGTTGAGTACTATTACAAGGGTATCTGCTTGCCCGTCACTTGAATCCACGACTATGATGACTAGCAAAGTGTTGTTCCCTCCCAAAGATGCATATTTCAAATGTGATGGAAGTGCTTTTAATTCTAACACTGGGGGCACTTCTATAGATGGCTTTGTGGGTGTAGTTTCCTGATTCTACAAATCTAGTTCCAACTTCATTTGGCATCTAAGGCCGAATGAGACCCCTAGTGCATTCACTGTCTCCTCATAATTAGGGATACCATCACTATCGAACTTCATCAGCACTAGCCCCAAAGTGTCAACACCCAATCATAGCTCAATTAGCACCTCTGACTCATCATCATCCACAGTCTCTATTACCACAGTCCTTCATCGCTTGTTGAAAAACATTGAACACGACCTCTTCTTGACTAAATCTGAATGTAAGTAGTCCTTTCTCCATGTCTACTAGAGTACAACCTCTAGCTACAAAGGGCCTCCCCGAAATAATTGGAACTGCAAAATCAACCTTGCAATCAAGAACAACAAAATTTGTGGGAAAAATAAAATTTTCAACTTTTCCCAAAACATCATAAAGTACTCCCGCAGGTTTCTTGACTGTTCGATTTGCCATTAACAATTGCATATTAATAGGAATAGGAGTTCCCAAGTTGAGTTTCTTGAAGATTGCCAGTGGAATTAAATTGATGCTGGTACCCAAATCACAAAACACTCTTGCAAATTCTACCTCTCCTGTAGTGCATGGTATATTAAAATCACCTAGATCTTCACAATTTTAAGCCAATGACTTAGTAGTGGTAGCACTATAATGTTAGAGATCTTTAGAAAGCTTTTGACTGACAGTCTGCTTTTATGTAACCAAATCTTTCATGTACCTTGCATATCCCGGTATCCTCTCTAGAGCTTCAATTAAAGGGGTGTTGATCGGCACTTGCTTGAGCATTGTGATAATGTGTTTGAGCTTACTTTGCTCGTCCCTCTTCTTAAGTCTTTGAGGGTAAGAGGGAAGAGGTCTTGGAATAGTCTTGTATTTCATCGACTCTTCAATCACCTAGCCAACCCCATTTTTTATACAATCTTCTCCCTCGATGACACCCTTATTCATGATTCCCTTCTCACTTTCATTATTTACCTTAGTACGTATAGGGCGTAAATGGTACTCTTACCTCTCCTGGTTATGATTTCCATACAATGCCCCTCTTTCTTTGGATTCTAAATAGTATTGCTTGGGAAATGTACCCTTTTTGCGTTGGTTCAATTAGATGGACACTTGATCAAATTGTTGTTCAAGTTGCTTGATGGCCACCAAATGAGACTCGATCTTTTGGTTAATGCTTGAAATATCTGATTTTATTCCTTACAAAGTCTCATCTTGAGTTTTGGCCTTCTTCATCAACCGGTAAGACATCTCTTCAATCCTTGAATTACTTGTCCCAACATCACGATTATGGGGTGGCACATAAGGACCATTTCTATAACCATTTCTCCGACCCCACTCAATTTTTGGAACCCCATCTCTTGCATAATATCCTCCTCAGTTATCTCTATAATCACCTTCCTTATTATAGTTTCGACATTGGCCTTTGGAACCTTGACGCCAATAGTTCGGATTGGACCCTTGGGCATTGTTCCGAGAACGCACTACTTGGATGCTAACAAAGCAAGCATCCTCATCATAAAAAGACTCTTTATACATGTCACTCTAGGAGATTGGTGGACTACCGCATGAACTCTTTCTTGATATTGCTTCAGCACTAAATCTATACTTGTGCGGAGTTGAACAAGTTATTGCATGATTTCCTCATTGATCTTAGCTTGCTATGAAAAAAAACACCATCGCACATGAGCTCCTAGTGGAAGCTATCTCCCTTTGTCCCTATGCTCTGCTAGTTTTGACTTCTTGCTACATTCTTTATGCTATCCTTATGAACAGTTGATCATCGAACATGCCTCCCATGATGTCAATGACATAAGTTAGACTATTCTCGTCAAGAGCTCAATAGAGATCTCCACTGATGCATCATCTGCGATCTTATAGTCCAGAACACTCCTCATACATTTAGTAAGCCTCTCCCACATTAAGCTAATGGAATCACCCGGCTATTGCTCAAATTTATTTATATGATCCTTCGATGTAAGCTTCTTTGACCTTGGAAAATATCTTCCCATAAAGGCTCTTTGCAATTTTGCCCAACTTGTGATTGAGATTTGTGGGAGTTCTGAAATCCAAACCCCTACATTACCGGTAAGAGATAGAAGGAACACATGTAACCCAATAACATCAATAGAAAGATTTTACGTCCCTATCACGCTCTTACACATAAGAGTAACATTATGAAGATGACTATGAGGATCCTTAGAAGGTAAACTCCAAAAAAAAACCATGATTCTGAAGCATTTGAAGCAACCCACTTGACACTGTGAATTTAGTGTCGACCGCTAATGGTGGCAACACTATATCTCCTGTTCTGGGTTTCAACTGATATTGATTCCATCAATAAGCATTCTTATTGAAATCCTTATGTTGTGGCCTATTTTACCTTGATGGTGGATTGTTCTCTCTATCATTCACTCTGTCATCCCTATTCCATGCTTCATCAACCATAGTATTCACATTTGCTTGAGTCATCTGTCATTCTATATGTTGGATCTCTAAGTCAATTAGAGCTAACGAAATGCCTTGACTCCATGTATGGGGCGTGCACACCTAGTACACCCTGCAAAATAAAACTAACAAAAACAAAAACAAGAGTAAAATACAAGAGATCAAACTAAGAAATTAACACTTAAATTGAAATACTAGTGAATCTGAATCAAAGTCTAATTGTATTCCCTGACAACGACGCCATATATCTCGATGTCATGCCCAAGATAAGCCTATATTTAAAGGTCAAACTGATCTTCAATAGTAAAAACCTAAGGTTAGTATTAAATCCCAAGGGAATACAAGACTGACAATCTTGGTTCACCAATAATCAATTCAAATATTAAATAACTCAATTCTCAAGGAAGGGTGGTTTGCAATGATTTGTTGCAAAATAAACTATAGTAATAAAAAGGAGAAACAATAAAATTTGATAGCAACTTGGAATGTGTTCCCCATGATTCACTAACTTAAATACCCTGGATAACATAACCTCAATTAGGACATTGCATGCAGGATGGTAATTTAGGTTCTTCCAGCCCTCTTTTGAAGGTGAAGGTCAAATTTCACTATGGGGCTTGGCCAACCTCCATAGTGTGCCAAACTAACCATTACCTATTGTCCTAGTCAACCTCTCCTTGGCCGGGTTCTATTGATTAGACGAGAACACATCATCAAATCTTATTACCCATTCCCTTTTCTTATTCATCACTATCTGGGTCGGGATCATGATACTAGGTGGGGTTTGATGTTGGTCACCCTTGAACAACATGCAAAATGAAGGGAAATGGCTAATACATGCAAATACCCAACTCAAGAAGTGCAAATAATCCAACTTTTCTAAGTTAGCTTCTCATGGTTTCCAAAACCCCAAGTTGTGGGTTTAGGCACTCATGACTTGGGCAAATAAACAAATAATGAATAGAGAAAATATAGTTGATAGCTTACCCAAGAAGCATGAAGAATAATAAAGCCAACTTTGTTTTTAGAATCACAAGCTTGTATGATGTAGTTAATCCACAAGTGAATCTAATCTCCAAAATGTAGTCTCCAAAACTAAACCCTAAAAATCTACCCTAAAATTTAGTGCTCTCTACTCTCTAGAATCGAATTCTCTATCAAAAACCTATGAAGAACTTCACTCAAAAACCTAAAATATACTATTTGTAGTATTTACAAACAAATCCCTAAATTAAATAAAAAAATCTGGTCGGCATTTGCTACAGCTCACATTTATGACTCATAATGTGCCCTACGTGTCATAATCGGGCTTTCGTGGTCAGCCTCTTGCATTTTGGAGTTCACTGCTACAAAACACCTATATGAGTCGTAGTCTAATCTATGACTCGTAATTCCCTCTCGTAGTCTTTAGCTTTATTTCTTGGTCCCATTTTTATCAACACTGGAATTAGTCATGACACCCCTACCCCTCGTTATGACTCGTAGAAAGAACTATGACTCGTACCTTAGGCTCGTATGGCTGAACTCCAAATTTTTAGGCTTTCATTTTAAACATTGGAAGTTTATACAAGCCTGCCTCTATGACTGGTAGACTAGACCACGATGTTTAGAGGGTCTCATATATCTTGAAAATCAAAAAAATCTGCAACTTTTCCTAAAATTAAGACAATTTGTATTTACTACAAAAACAAAAACAAAAACACATAAAAACCATAAAATTCGCATTGAGAACACACAAAATTCTAGGTTTTAGGCATCAAATATGCTTTATTTTGATAGCACATTAGTAGCCCTATTGATTTTAATGTTCCGGACCCAACAGTGTTGTCATAATTTCCAACAAAGCTTCAAGCGATAAAGTGAGAGTCCCACTTCTATATACGCAAGTTTTAATGCAAAGCCCCGGGGGTCAAATCACATCTGTAATTCCCTGGTAACAAATGAAGGGTCGACACAAAAATAAATCAACATTCCAAAGCTAACTGTGCTATCAAAATCCTCATCCATGGCGCGGTTCCTCAGAGTATTGAATGGGCCAACTGTTAATTGGTTCCAGCGGCCAAATTTGTTATCCATAATATAATTGCACCTGACATGCTCCTAGTCTAATTCGACCATTTTGGAGCTAATGGAATCATCAGGATTCCATTCTACATCTTCTCTTCATTTTTATCATGTTTCTTCTTTTCAAAATCTACCACAAAATGAACATAGGAACTGCCTTAAATAAGAGCTTAAGCTTATTCTAAGGTCGTTTACTAGGACTTAATTACTTAAAAACTCATTTTACTGGTATAACTTCTCAGTTAATTCAAAAATCCATATAACTCCCAAATAGCTCCACCGATAATCACCCTAATAGTCCCAAGGTCACTATACACATGCTCAAGTCAATGTAACAACAATAGAATCATAGAAATGACCAATACGGTCATTACATATATTTCATAAATTGATTAAAGATATTCTAGTTTTTCTTTTACTAGGAGTTAAAAATATAATATCATACAATTTGTATATCTATATTTTTGTAACGTTACACAATATCATTCTTTATAGTTAACTATGAAATTTTATATGAATATAATCAATTTGTATGTTTTCATATGTGGACGTATATATATATATATATATATATATATATGAAAATATATATATGTACTTTTTATAATTTGATTTATGGTTATAATTATAATTTTAATAACTAGAATTGAAGGGGAGCCTTGGAGTAACTGGTAAACTTATTCAAACCTTGGTAACATCCTCTGTTAGAGATGCAAGGTAAGATTGCATATAATAGATCCTTGTGGTCAAGTACTTCCCTAGAAGTGCACTGGGCTTATCCTTTTTTTAGTAACTAGAATATCAATTAATGAAGGGAAAATCTGGTTGCTAAAAAAATTGAGTTTTTGTCATCGTTAAAGCTTTTTAAAGAATTGGATTTACTTCTGTCATTAACTTTTAATGGTGGAGCTTTTAACGACCCATGACGACAGGATTCGAGGCCTTATTTGTATAGGATTATGAACGCCTAGAGCATTAGGATTCAAGACCTCACTTTTACAGAGCTAACATTACCATGGTATTGGATTCGAGGTCTCACTTTTATGAGAATATCAACACCTTACTATTGGGGTTCGACGCCTGGATATTATTGATTTAAGATTACCTTGGTGTTGGGTTTGAGTCCCCTGCTCGTTTAGAGCTTCTGATCACTTAGATCATTAGGGGTTCGAGTCCCCAATTTCATGAATCTATGGCCCCTATAGTACAATGGATTTGAGGTCCCAATCTCACAAATTTGTGGCCCCTACAGTACTTTACTACGAGAGAACCTCAACTTTAGTTACTTTATTATACATATTTTTTGTAGGATTATAGAGATCCTCTTGGGTTTTACTTTAACCTATGCACATGTGTGCCGACCAAGTGTACTTATTGTGGATACTATAGCCATATTTGCCATCTCTACTACTGCTCTTTTCTTGTTTTAGACATTGATATCAGACTAGTCTAATCTATGACTCGTAATTCCCTCTCGTAGTCTTTAGCTTTATTTCTTGGTCCCATTTTTATCAACACTGGAATTAGTCATGTTTGATTCCTTTTCTCCGTATTATTTTAAGCTTCCTTGGTCAGTTGACTTATGATGCCTATTGGGTACCTTTTTATCTTGTACTCATACTATACCCTACATCATTTTTCGTGATATAGGTCCAAACACCAGTCACTAGCGTGTTAAATCGAGCCTGCAACAGCCAAACCAGAGACTAGGCTGAGTACTTGGCTTTTTTTGGATATTTCTTTCTCCTTTAGCTTATTGGCTCATCTTTTATATTTATTTTGAGATTAGACAAACCTTTGTATATTTTGGTGTACTTTTGGGACTTGCACTCCTTAATTTGTGTATATAGCAACTCTGAACTAGTGATTTCTAGGTTCTGGGAGGGATTCTTGAATTAGTATATATTTTCAGTTAGTCTTGTATTTGCCCCTCTTTGTTGTTTTATTTTCTACAATTCTGAGTTATGGGTTAGCTTACCTATTGGTGGGTTATGATAGGCGTCATCATGGCTTGAGAAATAGGAAATTGATACTTAGGCCAACAAGAAGGAATTTCCTTCAACCATGGATATAAGGTTCTTGCCATAAAGTGAACATTTCGTGCCACCTCTACAACCATAGCAATCTGAGACATCTTCTCTTCATTTTTATCATGTTTCTTCTTTTCAAAATCTACCACAAAATGAACATAGGAACTGCCTTAAATAAGAGCTTAAGCTTAGTTGAGACCTCTTCCTTCCCACTCCATTACACTACCTTTCAACTAAATGAAAGGGCCACCAATCCCAACAGCAGCTGCAAGAAAAGACCATAATCTACTAGAGCATTTACAATTAATTAATAAAGAACATGATACAGAGAAAATGATATGAAGATCATTACAGACAATTAGAGATTGTGTGTTCCATGGAAATTTGACTGTATTAAGGTGATTTTGGTAGAAAATTCTTTAGTTCAAATCTGTGCATTGTTATTTCTTTCATTCAAATCAATTTCTAATGATTGTAAATAATAGAACAAGTTCTAGGATTAAACACATCAGTAAAAGCGGGAAGAGTCTAAGTCAAAAGTTTGCTTAAGAAAATACCCCTTATCTATTGATTTACTTAAAATTATTTTAGAAAATTAATTTTTCATTTAAAATCAACTCCATAACTACACTTTTTCATTTTCATAACTTATATTTTAATAAAATTCATTATTCTTGTGTCTTTAGATCCTACATTATCATCTTCATAACTCTTATTTTTAATAATCTTTATAATTTCTAAGTCTTTTCAAATTCATAACTCCAAATAATATGTTGTAATATTATTATTATTCTTCGTATTATTCTTATTCTTATTCTTCTTCTTCTTCTTCTTATTATTATTATTATTATTACTATTACTATTATTACTATCATTATTATTACTATTATTATTATTACTATTATTTTTATTATTACTATTACTATTATTATTACTATTACTATTATTATTACTATTCCTATTATTATTACCATTATTATTATTATTACCATTATTATTATTATTATTATTATTATTATTATTATTATTATTATTAATGGAGAAGAAGAATCCTCTGGACCATGTGATGCATTTTAGCTGATTTTGGTAAATTTTCAATGCTCTGACGAGGTTCTCAGAATTTGTTTGAAGCCTGTTTGCATAAACATAATATGTTATCCTATCAAATTTAATATTGTAATCAAAATTTTCATACGAGATTGTCTCAATAAAAAGTAGGTCCCACTCCTAAGTGTCATTTTTAACCAAATCTACCAAGGGCTAAATAATGAGTTGGAAAGCCTTAGAATTTAAACTAAAAGTCATTCTAAACCAAACACAATGTTTCAGAGCTAATCATGCTATCAAAATGTCTGTTCAGGGACCTTTATCAAGAAAGTTAACCAAAATCAATATTTGGCTTGTAATGAGTATATATTTTTAACAAAATGATGTTACACTTATCTAATAAAATTATTGTCATTTTATTTGTTTATTAATGTTAAGAAATAATATTAGGAAAAAGGGAGAGTATACTTTTATGCATGGTTAAAATTTGAATAACTGAACCAAATCGATAACCATGAATTCAATAAATGGTTATTGTATTTAATTTGATTTAAATTTAATAACTGAAAATCAATTAAATCATAATAAAATTGAAGGAAATTTTTGAAAATTTAGAAAATTATTATTTAATCCTCCTCATAGTTGCTTCGAGTCATGTTCGATTAATTTGAGTGGTAGATTTTGGTGTTTTATTTAAAATGTAGAGAAATTTTGATATTTTTGAGTTTTGGATTCTTAAGGTGTTCAAAAATTATTTGCGGTACTAACCAGATGTCATGAGTCCTGGAATGAATTCCATCAGCATCATCAACTCAATAATGTGGAATTTAGGCTGGAGTGTTGTTGGTTTCAGTGAAATGCCCCAAAAACGCCTCGAAAGTGTGCCTCAAAAATGCCCATAATTGTAATTTTCGTATATCTCAAAATCCGTGCTAGATATCAAAAATCCAACTTCATATTCTTGATCACGGGGCCAAATTAAATAAAAAATCGGTATAACCCAAATTTTAGAAGACCCATAGCGAGAAACAATTTTCGTCAAAATTTCACTTTCCAAGAGGCATCCGCGATGCCTTCGCGACGCGGACCTACCGTGGAGGTGTGTTCGCACTTCCTTAATTCTCCAGTTTCTTCCTAAGGCATTGGGGTCTTGGCGTCATGCCTACTTATGCGTAACAACAACTATACTTAGCCATTTTTCAATTCTATATCACCCAAAAACCCTCTCTAAAACCTCTCAACCATTTCATTAAAAATTTTACCCAAATTCAAGTGTCTCAAGCTTAATTCCGAATTTCAAGAACTCAATCTCAAGTCTCCTTCAAGACTATATCGAGGAATCCCCAAATTTAAGTATGTTGCTTTCATCCATTGGGCCCTTTCACCCATGGAGTCCAACATTCTCTTTTATGAAAACTACATCTTTTCAAGTTGTTTTACTTATGGGTATTACTTACTATAGATTCTGATTTCAAATTATGTTGGGTTTCTATGAGATGTTGATTGAAAACACATGACTATCCTTTTTAAGCTAATACTATGAGATGGTTTGTCTATTGTAACTATGCATGCCTTGAGCTATGAAACTATGATCTATTATGAGATTTGATGAGGGATTTCAAGATATCTTACATGAGGGTTTTACTATATGTTGGTGTGTTGATTGACATTGAATTTTCTCATATTATTTCACTCTTGAATTGCATGATTTTGAACTAGCATTACACACACGCCAAATGTTTGACAAAATCTCTTGACAAGGATTCTTAAGTTATTAAAGGCCTATTGCATGGATTAAGAACCAAGTGACTCTATGATGATTAAGGGATTGTATATATGTATTGAATTCATGAAAAATACCTATAGTATTGCAAGTTGACCACACCTTGTTGGGGAAGTGGTGCCATGCCCAATCACCTTATTGAGGGGGTGTCATGCCTCAACCACCTTGTTGGGGGGTGACATGCCCGTACTACCATGTTGAGGGGTAGATACCTTGACCACCTTTTTGGGAGGTCTCATGCCCATACTAACATATTGAGGGGTAGATACATTGACCACCTTGTTGGGAGTGACATTGAAATACCCCAAAAAGTGACCGAAAATGTGCCTAAAAAATACCCATAATCGTAATTTCCATATGTCTCAAAATTCATGCATGATATCGAAAATCTGACTTCATATTCATGATCAAGGGGAAAAATTGAGTGGGAAATGGGTCTAACCCTGATTTTAAAGCAACCATATCAAAATTTTATTTTCCAAAAATTTCACAAAACAGAATTGATTTGTGCCCCTGGTGCGATGCGGCCAGGGTGTAGACCAGTGTATTTTGTTGACTGTTTTTCTTATTTTAATCCAAGGCTTTGAGGCCTTGGGACTAAGCCTTCCAATGCATAAAAACACCCATACTTAGTCATTTTTGAACTCCACATCATTCAAGACATTCCCCAAAACCCTCTCTAACAATTAGCCTAATATTTTATCCAAATTCAAGTGTCACAAACTTATTCCGGACCACAAGAAATTCATTCATGCTTCAAGTTGTAATTCAAATCTTCATCAAGGAAATCTCCAAATTTGAGATATGTGGATTTCAACTATTGGATCTTTTCACCCATGGTGCCCAACCTTCTTTTTCATGTAAATTGCATGTTTTCAAGTTGATTATTTATGGGTATCCTGTATTATGAAATTTTAATATAAACTATATTGGGGTTTTAAAAAAATAACTATTTAAGCATGTTTTGAGCTATGAATCTATGATCTATTATGAGCTTTGATGAAGAGTTTTAATGTATATTGCATGAAGGTGTTACTAAGTGTTGGTGGGTCGATTTACATTTTGTTTTATCACATGATTTCACTCTGGAATTGTATGATTTTGAACTAGCATTATACACCCACTACGTGTTTGATAAAATATCCGATTAAGGGTTCTTGAGTTATTGATGATCTATTGCAATGCCTATGAGTCAAGGGACGATATGATGATGAAAGGAATGTTTTTATGTGATAATTTCATGAAAAGTATCTGTAGTGTTGCAAGTTGACCATACCATGTTGAGGGGCTGATATGCCTCAACCACTTTAATGGGTGGTGCTATGCCCATCTACCATGCTGAGGGGTATATACCTTGACCACTTTGATTGGGGGTGTTATGCCCATCTACCATATTGAGGGGTATATACCTTGACCACTTTGATGGTGGGTGCTGTGCCCATTTATCATATTGAGGGGTATATACCTTGGCCACTTTCATCTACCATGTTGAGGGGTATATACCTTGTCAACTTTGATGGGGGTGACATGCCTATCTACCATGTTGAGGGGCATATACCTTGACCACTATGATAAGGAGTGAGATTCCCATCTACCAATTGAGTGGTATATACTTCAATCGCCTTCCAAGGGGATGCTATGTCTTGGATTCTAAGTACTAGTTTGCTTGGTCTATGATGATTGTCTCTTCCTACACATGTATTAGGTTCTATATAAGTATGTTTTACTTTAAGCATTGATCATGCATACCATGTTGCTAATATACTATCTTTTACTTATGATTATGCATTTTGACTATGTTGCCTATCTTTTGTTGCATTGTATCATACATACTTAGTACATTCAAATGTACTAATATATACTCTATGCCTACATGATGTTAACATGTAGGAGCCAGAGCCCTCACGAGCATCCTCCCTGTGGATAGTTAGTCATCTTAAAGAATAGCTATTGGTGAGTCCTCAAGTTCGGGGACACTAGCTTTGCACTCCTACTTTTGATATTTCTTATGTTGTACTTTCATACTAAAAGGGTGAGCCCGAAAAGTGTTTTGGCCCCCGCCTAAGCCATACCTCCTTTTTAAAGGTTAAAGCGGTCATTGTCAAGCTATATAACTTAACTAAGGTCAGGGCCGATCCCACAGGGAATATGGTAGATTTAGAGTAATTTCGAGCAATTTTAGTTGATTAACTGACCTATCTCCCCAAAGGAGGGGGCTTTTAAGATTGCAGAAAGAAATCCTAATCTAAGACAAGTGTGTGGAACCAGTAAGAAGAGTAATTAGGGTATTGTGTCCCCATGATTCCTTAACTTGGCATTACCAAATAATCACATTCTTTTCTTGTGTGCTCCACATGAAATGGTAAGTTAAGTTTACCAAACCCTTTGATCCAGGTGAGAGGTAGATTTCACTACATGATTTTATCCATCCCCATGGTGTGACATTACTAACCCTTACCTATTGTTCTAATACAACCGCCCGTTGATCTAGTTTGGTTGATTAGATGAGAAACATCAATCTAATCCTCTTAATTAATCTCTTATCCTTTCATTACTACCTTGATCCATTCAGTAACACTAGGTGAGTAACAACATTGGCCACTATTAAAAAGCAATCAAGACGAAGAGAATTAACTAATATATGCATGCACACTTTCCAATAATTATGAATTATTCTGTTTTACCTTGTTAGTTTATCATTGTTCCCACAACCTTAGTTGTGGATTTAGCTACTCATTATCATTATAGATGCAAGAATCATGATATAGAATAGCATAATTCACTTAAAAGAATGAAATTAAGAACAAAAAATCCAAGCTCTTCAACGGATATCACAAAGTATGAATTAAAATCACAAAATATTGTTTCCAAGTGTTTTTACAATGTTCCTCATGTTCTCTACTAATTGTCTACTTAAATAACCTAAAATGCAATATATAGTGTTTAAAATACAAAACCTAATCAAAATAAAATAACCAGATTCGGTATGACATACAAGCATATTTACAGGCCGTATAAAGTTCTATGGCCCGTAATAAGTGCTTTGTGGACTTCATCTTCAATTTTTGATTTGACTTCTACAAGACCTTTCTACAGGCTGTATTCAGACTTATGGCCTGCAAAGGGTTTCGTTTGATGACTTTTCAGTAACATATTGCTTTCTGATCCTCAAGGTACAAAACCATATCTATGACTCATACTTCATTCTATGGCTCATGTGCATGTTCATAGATTAATCTTCTGAAAATCACTCATTAACTGGACTCTGTTACAAGACTAACTTTACGACCCGTGGAAACTACAATAGCCCATAAAGGGTATTGTAGAGTAGTAAAAACTTCATTATCTGCACAAGTATCCTAAAATCATGCCAAATCATGTAATCCTGAAAAAAAAACATAAAAACACATCAAATCTACTAACATCACTTTGAGAACACACAAAATTTCAAGTTTTGAACATCAAAAGTGTTGTATTTTGATAGTACATCAGGTGTCATCTTAATGCTTAAGTGCTAACTATTTCTTTATGAAAATTCAATAAAAGATAGATGATCATCCCAATTACCCTTGATGTCAAGTACAAGCGCTCTCAACATATCTTCCAATATGTGGATTGTTCTCACAGGTTGCCCATTGGTTTGAGGATGAAATTCATTACTTAGTGTTACCTTGGTACCAAAAGTCTTTGAAAGGACTTCCAAAAGTACGAAGTGAATTGAGTACACAGTCTAAAATGATAGACAAAGGCACACCATTAAATGTTACCAATTCCTGAATATATATTTTGGCGTAATCCTCGGCACTATAGGATATCTTAATCAGTAGAAATTAGTTCAATTTAGTCATTTTATCTATTATTATCCAAATCTAGTCATGTTGCTTTCACATATGAGGTAAAATTATCACAAAGTTCATATCCATATCCTTCCACTATCAAGTAGGAATCTCAATATTTTGGGCTAAACCTCCTTGTCTTTGATGTTTAGCTTGCACTTTTTGGCAATTTTGATATTTCATTATAAACTTTGTTATATCTTTCTTCATGCCATTCTACCAATACACTTACCTTAAATCTCTATATATTTTGGTGGATCTGGGGTGATTGAATGCCGTGAGGTATGGGCTTCAACCAATATCATTTTCATTAGACCATCAACAATGACGATATACAATCAGCCTTGGTAAAAAAGTACCCCCATCTACCCCTTGGGAGAAAACCTCAACATTCTTATCCTCCACTAACTTCTTTAACTTTACTAAAGTTGGATCCATGTGATCATTGCCTTAACCTTGTTTACTAATGATGACTTTTCCTATTGTACACAGGAATATCACCAAAATGTGAATAGCTCAACCTTACACCTAACTGAGCTGATCAGAGTATATCCTTAACCAACTCTTTCTTTTCATTCTCAACATGGGTGATACTACTTATAAACACCTACTAAGTACATTGACCATAATATTTGCCTTGTTTGGATGGTACAATACACTCATATCATAGTCCTTAAGTAGTTCTAGCAACCTATTTTGCCTAAGGTTCAAGTCAATTTGGTAAACACATATTGTAAGCTCTTATATTGGTCGATAAATATATCTATATGCAACCTATGAAGATATCAATGTCATATTTTGAATGAAAACACACCCACTGCCAATTCAAGATCAGGGATTGGATATTTTGCTCATGCACCTTTAGTTTTCTTAAAGTGTATGTTGCAGCCTTAACATGTTGCATAAACACAACCTAATGCCAAATGTGAGGCATCACAACAAATAACAAATCCATATGAACCTCTAATAATGTCAAAATATGGGCTGAAGTAAGACGATCTTTCAATATACGAAAACTTTTCTCATACTTATCTGACCATTAAAACTTTACTGTCTTTTTGGGTCAATATCGTCAAAAGGTGATGTAGTAGAGAAGAATCATTCAGCAATCCTCCTATAATATTTGGCTAAATGCAAAAAGCTTCTAATATATGAAAGAGACAATGGTCTTGAACAAATTTTTACCACCTCCATTTTCTTTTGATCAACCATAGTGCCATCACAGATTGGAGAAGGAAAGCCACCTCTCTCAACAAAAATTCACACTTTCTTGGCAAATAATTACTTATCTCTCAAGGTTTGTAACATAATTTTGTAGTGACCCATATGTTCCTTTTCAGTCCGGGAATAAACCAATATATTGTTCAGTAAACACCACCACAAACATATCTAAATATGCTTTGAAAATCTAATTCATCAAGTGCATAAAAATAGCAAGTGCATTTTTGTCAATCCAAATGACATAAGTAAAAAGTCAAAATAGCCATAGCTTGTCTGAAATGCCATCTTAGGAATATCACACTCCTTTACCCTCAGTTGGTCACAACTAGATCAAAGATCAATTTTTGAAAAGTAGCTTGCACCTTAGAGTTGATCAAACAAATCATCTATCCTCAGAACTGGATACTTGTTATTTATGGTAACCTTATTTAGTTATTGGTAGTCAATGCACATTTCGTGTGATCCATCCTTCTTTCTAACGAATAAAACAAGATGCTTCCCATGATGGCATGCTTACAATTATGAAACCCTTATCCAACATAACTTTTAATTGTTTCTTTAATTACTTAAGTTCTACCGAGGGTATTCGGTAAGAAGTGCTAGAAATGGATTGAGTATCAGTGAGAAGATCTATATCAAAATTGATTTCCCTTTGGTGAGGAACACTAGGTAAATCATGAGAAATACATAGTGAAATTCATCGATGATGGGTACTAACTCAAGAGTAGAATCTTTGAAATTAAAATACCTAACCCGGACTATATGGTAGATGTACCCTTAGAAATCATCATATGGACTTTTACATAATAGATGAATTGACCCTTAACCATGGAATTGCACCTCGTCTATTCAAGAATAGGTTCATTGGGAAATTCGAACATGACTCTATGGGTTTAATAATCAATGGATGCATATAAAGCATGACGCCAATACATATCACGAATAACATAAAAATTGATCAATATCAAGCTCAATAAGATCACATGGAATCACTTTATGAAAAACTGACATGGGGCAACTTCTATACACTTTCTTGGCTAGGACTGAATCAGCAACAGGGGTATACACTGAAAAAGGCTCTAATAAATTTTGGGAGTTACATAAAATTTTATACCAAGATGTAAGGTAAAAAGAAGATAAATTGACACCCAGATCAAGCAAATCATAAACATCAAAGTGAAAGACCCGCAACATACCCATAGCTACATCACAAGACTCCTCAATATTTTGTCTAGCTTGGTTTGCATAGAACTTATTATGGCGTAGATCATCACTATGTTGAGCTTTCCCACCTTGAGTAGCAACTTGGCCTTGAGGTCTACTTTCACTAAGACCACCACTACTCCTAAAATCCTTCATATAGTGATTGAGCTTCTCACACTTAAAATATACATCAAACTATGCTAGAAACAACCCCTTATGTGTTTTTCTACACCTCTTTTAAGTGGGAGTAACTTGGGCACCCAAACATCCTCCTTGATCTTTGGGGATCGATATCCTTCTTTTGTTAAATAGTTGAGTAAAAGTGTTAGATATACCTTGAGTGGAATATCATTGCCCACCTTAGGATCTCCAATTACAATCATTATTTGACCTTTGATAAGAGAAGCCACCACCATTAACACAAACCGTCTTGGACTCGTTAGCCTTCTTCCTTATCTTCTTATCCTCATTTTGTTCGATATATCATAAGCCATGAAATGACATATCCTTGATTAACATGGACATGTTTCACTCTTAGGATACTAAACTAGATACACCTGTAACAAACATGCTCATTGAAACGACCCTGAAAAGAGCCCAAAAATGTGCCTCGGTAGTGCCCCGAATTGTAATTTACTTATATCTCAAAATTCATTTGTTATATCAAAAATCCAACTTCATATTCTTGTTCAGGGAGTCAAAATTAGGGGAACAAGGGTCTAACCCCGATTTTAGAGAAACCATATTAAAATTTAAAATTTCCAAAATGCAAATTCCAGAGAGGAATTCGCGTCACTTCTACGACGTGCCTCTGTATAAAAATGTGTCTGTTTTTTTAATTCTATCAAAAACTTTTAAGTCTTGGGCCTAAGTGTTCCCAAACGTAAAAATACCTATACTCTACCATTTTTCACCCCTATATCATCCTAAAACAACCTCAATACTCACTCAAACACTTAGCCATATTTTTCACTCCTAAATTCAAGTCTCAACCCCTCATCCGGAACTAAGAATTTACTTCAAGTTTCTTCTTTAAGCTTCAAGTTTTCATTCCCAATCTTCATCAAGTTCATCTCCAAGCTAAGGTATGTAGGTTTCTGATGTGCCATCAAAATACAACATATTTAATGCCCAAAACAAGGGATTTTGTGAGTTCTTAATGCGACTTTTTATGGTTTTTATGTTTTTTTATGTTGTTGTTGCAAAATAGTTAGGTTGGCATGATTTTGAAGAAAGGTTACAGATTTTTGCTAAATCATAGGACATATGAGCTCACCTACGCGTCGTAGCCCAAGCTACGAGTCATAGCGTGTATCGTACCAAGAAATAGAGACCAAAATTCAAAAATCTGTTATGTGGAGATCACCCCCACAAGGCCATCCTATGAGTCATAAGTCTCACCATGACTTATATAGGTAGACTCGTAGCAGGAATCAGAGAGCTAAAATATTGGACCAAAAGCTAAAGGCCAAGACTACGAGAGGACCATATAAGTCTCAGCTCAAGCAATGAATCATACCTGTAGGTCATACTGATTCAGTCCAAGATGCTAATAACTTGATAGGAGACCCCGACTATGACTCATACCTCACCCTACGAGTCCTACCTGCAAGGCGTACCAGCTACCAACTGTCTTTTTTGTGTTATTTTTAGGGTTTATTTGTATACACTATAAATACATTAAGGTAGGTTTTTATGAGGAGATTTACAGATTTTAGAAGATAGGACATTCCCTTGAATATTCTCTTAAGAATGTTTTAGGGTTTTAGATTAGTTTAGTATTCTCTATTAGAAAACCCATTTTGGGTGATTGCAAATCTTGCATTGTATTCATTGATAAATTAAGCTTTTGGGTTTGCAACTTGTACTGCCTACACTCTTCAGTGTTTTTGGTAAAACTTTCACTTATGACTTGTATTTGCATTTTTGCTTATTTTACCTTAGCCATGAGTAGCTAAGCACCCACAACTTGGGGTTATGGGAATCACGGGTAGTTGACTTGAAATAACCTAGATTTATCACATTTCTATGATTAGGGTTTATATATATTGTCTATTTTCCTTCATTATGATTGTCGTTTGGTAGTGGCCAATACCAAACCCTGCCTACTATCACTAGCCCTACCAAGGTAATGATGAATAGGAAAAGGCAAGTAGATGATAGGATTCGAGTGATGTGTTCTTATCTAATTAGCCAAACTTAACAAAGGGGAGGTTTATAGGGATAATTGGTAATGGTTAGTTGGCACACAATAATTGGTAATGGTTAGTTGGCACACAATAGTGGCCGACCTAGTGTCATGGTGAAATTTGACCTTCACCTTCACAAGAGGCCTGGAAGAACCAAAGTTACTGTCCAGCATATGAATTTCCAATTGTAGTTATATTACCTAGGGTGATTGAGTCAATGAACCATGGTGAACACAATTACCATGTTGTCCCTAAAATTTAGTGTTTTCTCGCATCATAGTTTAGTATTTATTTTACTTTATTTTTGAATCACAAACCCCTCCTCCCATTTAGAGATTTTAATTATTTATGCTTAAAATGATTAGTAGTGAATTCTAGTAGTCAAACCCCGTATTCCCTGTGGGTTCGACCCTAACCTTCGGTTAGGTGAATTGCTAATAGCAACCACTTTCTTATTGGAGTGTGAACATCATAAAAAATTATGGTGCTGTTGCCAGGGAATACAACTAGGTTTTGACTTGAATTTGCTATTAGTTAGTTCTAGTGTTGATTCCTATAATCTCTTATATTTTACTTTTATTTTTATTTCTGTTGGTTCATTTTAAGTGCAGGTTGGCTGGCACGATGACTGACCAAAAGTTCTACATTGCAAACAACTTGTTGGAAACATTGTAGAGGAAAGCCCTATTTTATGGGCAAGAGTCCAAAGACCCCCAAATTCACCTGCATAATTTTACTCAAAAGTTGAGGGGGGGTCCTTAGGACAAGACATCCTGCTTGGGAGGCCATGGCTCTTCAAGTTTTCACCATTGCTCTTCGAAGTGAAGCTACAGAATGGTGGTCAATTCTCCCACCCGATGTTTGCTCTAACTGAGGGGAGGTATAGAGTGTCTTCCTCATGAATTTCTATAAGGAGCCCAACAAGCAAAAGCTACAAAATAATATCTGTAATTTCAAAAGAGTGTTAGGATTTCCTTTTGTAGTGACTTAGGAATAATACAAGTAGTGCTTGTCAGTAAATCAAAACCATGGTCTGACTGATGATAAATTGGCGGCTAGTTTCTACCGAGCACTAACCTCCGAGAAACAAGGGCATGCTGACGAATTATTTAGAGGGGACTATTGGGAGTTCATAAGATAACCATTTAATAAGATCACCGAGTATATGGAAAAGCTATCTACAGTTGCCCAAGTCTACCGACCCTCACAAGGATAAGGTGCACCATCAACTAGTGCATCGAAGAAAGCCTCAGGTAAACCCAAAAGTGAGAATGTGTCAAATTGGCCAAAGTTATCGCACCAATGTTGCATCATTGATAAGCTGACAAGGATTGAGCATATGCTTGAATAAGTCCTGATCAAGGTAAATGAGAAAGATGACATCATTAGGGAGATAAAGTTTGATCTTCTTAAAAGCAACTACAAAGTGGAAAAAGAAACTATACCAATGCAAAGTCTTGGTGATAGGATAGAGCAGCTTGCTGCACAACTAGATGCAGTTCAGGATGAACAAAGGAAGAGTAGAAAGGGAAGCAATGGGACTCGTGGAGGAGTCTGATTATCTGTGATGGCATAGTCAAGCCACGATGTTAAATAAGGTGCTTCTTGGGAGGTAACCCAAGCATCTTTTGTGTTTAGATTTACCTTGAAACATTTTCATTTGTATAGCTAGTGTAGAGGTAGTTAATATTTTTTTAAGACTATTAAGACTTTAAACCAGTTGTGTTAGCTTGCAAACTGGCGTATCCTGAGTATTTGGGTGCAAAAATAAAACAGGACCTGAAGAGTGGAGGGAGACATACTTGACCCAGCATATACGAGTAGGCCTACGAGTTATAGTCACTACTATGACTCGTAGTCGTGTTCATAGGGGGAAATAGTAAGTATTAGAACTGGGCACATGTACTATGAGCCAACCTTATGATTTGTAGGGTCCTCTACGAGTCATATGTGGGGTTTATAGTACCCAGGTATAAAGTTAAATTTTTCCTAAGTATTGGGTTTGCTATAAGATCAGGACCTACGAGTCGTATGATGCCCTACGACTCATAGTCGGGGTCTCATAGACCCACTTTGTAGAACTTTAAATGGTGACACTTTTTTATTATTAAAAGACTAACATCTTTTGGCTCTTCATAACCTGTATAAAATAGTTCTTTTCACCTTATAGCTCCCTCTAACCTCTTTTTTCACTTTTTCATTCATCCCCTAAATCATCCCTCTACTAACATTCCCCAGCAAGTGAATTTGGCACTAAGGACTCGATCTCCTTTTTCGTCTTCTCAGTACTTATTCATCCATTCATCTAGTAAGTTCTCGTGGTTAAATTTGGTATATCTCTGAAATAACCTTTTCTTATGGGTGATTGAATGAATGTTTTGTGATCATGATCAACAACACCATGTGAAAGTGATTGCAATAGTAGGAGGAATGTGATGTCTAACTGTCTATACACTTATAAAGTGTTCATTTTGGCTTCTATCTTTGTTAGGAGACTTTGATGTCGATTGTCATGGCCATGTGCTTTCATCTCACATTTTATAGGTCATTATCTTGTGAAAATCTTGTAGGGTTGAATTCATTAGGTTAAGGGATATTATAATTCTGTTAAGGCAAATTACTCATGCATAATTTTGATGTATCTCTGGAGTGTGCTTTCTTGTCCTCAATATTAAAGTGTTCTAAACAGATAGGGAAGGATTCATGTTTTTTTTAGATAGAAGAGTGTTTAGATTCACTGCAGTATCACCTATGTTTTATTTTTGTGACCCTTGATGCTTTCTGGTTAGTTGTTGGTCTTTGTGGAAATGTTAGAGGCACCCAAGGTGCTCTCTATTTTCTGCTGCAAAGGTGCTTTCTTTTTTCTGCTATATTCATCCGCGATTTGGCAGATAAAAGAATTAGAGTGGTGGATGAACGAGTAGATGCTTTCAAGACAAGAGTCTAGTAGAGACTTGAGCGCGCCAGGCTTGCTGATACCAGTGCGACGACTAAGGAGTTGGCTAAGTTTAAGGTCGAGTTATTGCAGATATTGGAAGCTCCTGTGTAGTCCTGGAGGTGGCACCGGTAGGTGATAAGGCTTTCGAGTGGATAGCCGACCATCTGGACATCCGTACGAAGAGTTCCCTTGATCATGATGATAATCCAAAGTGGACTCAGAAGAGGCTGAGACCAGAGGAGCCCATACCCGAGGTGGTGGTGCAAGAGTCACTATTGTTAGTAGCTATTCAGCGAGATCGGGAGCAGCACACCCCATATAGACAGGGTAGTTTAGGTACTGCTGCGGAGAAGATGGTGCCCCAGGACACCATATTTCAGCTAGAGATCGGTGCTTGATGCACCATGATGTTTGACTTCTTTTGACCCCAGTTCTTAAATTTGTCGTTATGGATATTTTTTTCTTTTGTTAAGACAATTTTTCTCATTATGTTAGTTTTGAATATTTGTGTTGAATGATGTTTTGTTACTTTGATTTTGGATATTAGTTTTTAAATGTTGGTTTTAATGTCTGTATATATATATCTATGTTATGTTTGCGTATTTTCGTATTCTATGTGTTTTTACTTTGAGGACAAAATATCCTATTTTTGTGGGGTGTGGGAAGTGATGATTTAAGGTGAAGTCTGAGTAACTTCATGTCCATAACTTCCCTATTTTTGATCCCAAGGTTTTCTTATCGTGATTTTTTTTTCTTGTGGATGTTTACTTTTCTATTAAACCATGTTTAGGTAGTGTAGACAATGTGTAAATTCATAGTAGAGTTATCTGTTGGCATATACTGTTAGAACCCGTATGTTGGTGTTATTTTTTAGTGTATTTGACACTTAAGTGTGCTTTTGAAGAGTTTGAAATTTTAATTGGAATCTTGGTAGAGGTTTGTGAATATGAGCTTATGGACATTTGATATGTACATACTTAGAAAATATCAGCCCTTTGACGGAACAGTACATTTCTTCTCGGGTTTGAATAGTAACTTCACAAAAAAATTGTGATTTTTGCTTCTTCTTCAATTCTAAGGCTTGGAGCTTGGTATATGGGATCCCCTAAGAGTCGTAGAAGGTTTGGTTAGGTTTGGTTGGTCAAGGAAACCCATGGAAATTCGTGTGTGAAGTTTTGAAGTGTTGAGAAGGGTTTTGAGGTAAGTTGAGATTCTTCCTCTCTTGAGTTATTTTATTGCATTCTAATATCTTGGAGGGTGTTATAATGATAGAATAACTAAGAAAAACATGATGGATTGGTTGAATTTGAAGAGAGTGAAGTGAATTCCAAATTAGGTATATATATAGTTGTGTAAGCTCAATTGTTTAAATTCTTGTCTCCTATGATTTGTTGATGTGAATTATGATTCTAGTAGACTTATTTGTGAATGGGGTTGTGTAAGCTCAATTGTTTAAATTCTTGTTTCCTTTGATTTGTTGATGTGAATTATGATTCTAGTGGACTTATTTGTGAATGGGAGGAGTGCTAGAACTTGTGGGTAGGCTTCATTGAGTGTGGTGGTCGAATTGGGGTCCTAGATGGATGAAATTGTAGCGTTTTGATATTGTGGGTTCTCGTCGAGCTTTGGAGTGTTGTGTTACGATTCTTGGAGTATTTTGAAGTAATGTAGTATGTTGATTGTATGTACAATGAGCAGGCTGCCCAGTTTTTAGAAATTTGGTGAATTAGGACATTTCGCATTTTAGCGTTTTAGGTTTTCGTTTGGCATTTTAATAATACTATTGGACTCTTGAACCTTGTAAAAGTGTTTGAACATATTGAGGATGTGAATTGCATGGTGGCAGCCCTGTTTTTTTTTAGTTTTGGGTTGGTGTATAAGTTGGTGAATGGTTTAAGCAAGTTTGTGGTATTGTATTGGCTTATTGTGATCCTATGTTGTTGTTGTTGTTGTTGTTAATTGTTTGGGGTCAAATTGGAACCCCATGTGATTGCATCTTTTCATCAACATCACTAAAATTATCATTGAAGTCGTCATTGTCATCATCCTCATCATGTGAACGTAAAGTCTTTTCCTACAAAAGCTGAAAAAGAAGAGGTGCTGGCGAAATTTTTGTAAAAAATTTGGAGAAAGTCTAGTTTATAAATTAATGAGTATATTATGCTACTTGTAGATTTGGTGCATCCGGAGGGTTGACTTGGATTCGTTTGGGTTGGAACTAACTTTGACAAGGAAAAGAG
>DF357554.1:3688-19877 GCA_000787875.1 Solanum virginianum
TCCATTCTTCCAGCCTGTCGTTTACCTTAGTCCGGGTCTCATCAATCAGTACTATGTCATCTGCAAAAAGCATACACCATGGTACTTCCTTCTGTATAGGCCGCGTCAGCTCATCCAACACTAAGGCAAACAGGAAAGGGCTTAAAACAGATCCCTGGTGGAGTCCCATCTCAACAGGAAAATACTCTGAGTCCCCACCGACTGTCCTAACTCGAGTTTGGCCTCCATCGTACATATCCTTAATCACCCTGATATACACCAAAGGCACACCTTTCAACGCTAGACACCTCCATAAAACGTCTCTAGGTACTTTGTCATAAGCCTTCTCCAGGTCAATGAACACCATACGCACCTTTCATCGCTAGACACCTCCATAAAACGTCTCGAGATACTTTGTCATATGCCTTCTCCAGGTCAATAAACACCATATGCAGATCCTTCTTTCTATCCCTGTACATCTCCACTAACCTCCGAACCAGATGGATATCACTCCAAAAGTCCACTGTCCATAGACTGCACCATATCTTTCTTCCTTCTCCGCTCCACATCCCCAATCTAGAAGATTCTTTGCTTCAATGGAAAATCAAAAGCAAACAGTCAACCAATTAGCTGTAAGGAACAACCCCACAAAACTACCCCAAGAATTGCTTCATTTTTCATCCCTCCCAGATGAAATCATCATTGAAATTCTCTTGAGGTTACCAGTAAAATCTCTCTTGAAATTAAGGTGTGTTTCGAAATCGTGGCTTTTTTTACTCTCAAGTTCACATTTTATCAATACCCAAATCAATTTTTCATCCAGAAATGTGAATTTTAGACTTGTCATAACAGCTTCAGTATCTGGTTTAGTGGGTAGAATGTGCTCTGTTTACTCGCTAATCTGTGAAAATTCCTCACTAAATGTTGCTAAAATTGATTACCCATTGAAACCCCCTTTTGTTGGATTTGCAAAATTTTTGGGTTCTTGTAATGGGTTGATCTGTTTAACCTCAATGTCATTTAAACTGATGCTATGGAACCCATCTACTGGAAAACACAAGGAATTTCAAGATTCATTTGTTCATTGTGCTGTGAATTGTTATATTAGATATGGGTTTGGTTATGACGGTGTTAATGATGATTATAAAGTTGTTAAAATTTTTAGTTTTCCGAGAAATGAGGGGAAATATGAGAATAAGGTGAAGATTTATAGCTTAAAGACTGATTCTTGGAAAATGGGGGAGGGGTTTGATAGTGGTTATGTAAATCCGCAATCAGGGATGTTTTTGAATGGATATCTTCATTGGGAGGTAGGCCATTGTGGCGATTCTGGTTCTTCGGAGATTATGACTTTGGATTTGTCTACGGAGACATATGGGGTAATGCCGTTGCCTAATTGTGGAAATGGGGGTACTAGTTGGACGTTGAGTGTTTTAGGTGGATGTCTAGTTGCTTGTTGCAACTATGATCTGGATAGGACGGATATGTGGGTGATGAAGGAGTATGGTGTGGTGAAGTCGTGGACTAAGTTGGCTTCGGGTCTCTCTGCTCCCCTTGGTCGTTTGGGTTATATCACGCCTTTGTTTGTGTCGGAGAATGGTGATGAAGTTTTAGTGAAGCTTGGTACAAATTTAAGTTTGTATACTACGAGGAACGCTTCACATAAATCCTTGGACATTCATTCATCAGGTTGTTGTCTTCGAGTACAAGCGATTACTTACTTTGAGAGTCTAGCTTCGCCTCATATTGGTATATCATGACGTATAATGGGACAGTGGCGTTGCTTAGTTGTGGAAATGGAAACTTCCGTTGGCATTGCTTTGAGTCTCTAGGATGTATATGGGTGATGAAGGATTACGGTGTGAAGACATTCTCACTTTTCCGATCTCCCTTTGGTTGTCTGGGTTATACATCGCCTTTGTTTGTATCAAGAGAATGGTAACGAAGGTTTAGTGAAGGCTAGTACAGATGTAAGTTTGCACAGCACAGTCTAGCTACGCCTTGTGTTGGTGATAATAAGTCTTTTAGCTTACAACAAAGAAATTAATCTGCTTGTGCAGGTTCTTTCCAAAAATTTACTAGTTAGGTTGCGTTTACGAGGATTCCCAGGAAACAACCTCTCTACTTCTATGAGGAGTGGTAAGGTTTGCGTACATTCTATCCTCCCCAGACCCCACTTGTGAGATTACACTGGGTATGTTGTTATTGTTGTTGTTGTAGGTTGCGTTTGATGTTGTATTTTCGCGTAGTTAAACGTTTGTCACATGTATTATGAATATAATGTTGAGTTCTTATGTTAAACTACTTGTCTCGACTTCTTTCAAAGATCTGCACTATATGTCTTTGGTTGATCAAATATCACAACTCAGAAGCATGATTATGCGTGTATTTGGTATGATAAAAGTCATTTTTCGGTGTTTGCTGGTGAGTGGAAAATACGATGGACATGTGATGGTTGAAGTGAGTATGAAAGAATGATTTCCACCCATAAGCAAGGAAAGTCATTTCAGCGTAGGAAAATATTTTTCGTGAAAAATGACTTTCATCATAGTGAATATCGTATCAAAATATTATATTTATCATACGACTCATTGTGGCAGCTTTGAAAAATATAGAAATAGTTTAAATATGTTAAAAACAACTTCTTTTTTTTGCTTTTGTTTTATTCTTTTTTCTTTCTCATTATGCCTTTTCTAGTCAAAAATTATTTGATTGTCCAATCAATAAGATGAATGACAATAACAAAAGCTTAGTTGATGAGCGACAACATTGCCGCTTAAATTGTCTTATTCTTTGCTCAAGCAAAATCGAATTCAGAATTTTAAATTTACGAATTTTTATATAATTACAAGTTAATACTGCAATATGACTAAATTTATTAAAGTTTATACACTATCAAATAAAAAACACACCCCTAAAACATCTTAATTTTTGAGTCTCATACATGTACATTTACGATCAAGTGTGCCGGGGCGGACCTATATAGGTGCGGGGAACTCCCTCGTAAAAAAATTACAATATATATATATAAGGTGAATTTTTTATATCTTTGTACATCTACAAATTTTGAACCACCTAAGTGGGCTAACAACCCAACTTGGAACCACAATATTAATTTTATACTTTACAATCTAGTTTACATATTTTTATTTTTATTTTTCGAACCTCCTAAATGAAAATTCTTAATCCGCTATTGTAAGCATGAGCATTTCATCTCTAAATTATCATTGATTATTTATCAAAACACACTTCAACTATCTGTTGTTTCCGTATCTTACCTTAAATATCACATCATTTAGGTAAGAAAAATAAATAATTAATAGTTGATAATTCGACTAGGAAACTGAGTATAACTAATAATTTTAATATAAAACTCAAAAAATTAGGGTACATTAGATGAATTTTTAACTATTCATTCTCCAAAAGATAAAAATACTTTGTATACTACGACAAATAAAGATGACTTTTTAATGTAAAAATTATTTATATATTACTTAAACTTAGATATTTAGTAATCTTTTTAAATTTTTTGTATACATAAAAAATTCAAATAAAAGATATTGAATTGATGTGAATTTTTAACTAGTCTACTAGATGCAGAGCGGCAATTTATCATTTCTACATGGGCAAATGATAAATAATGATATTGATGATAGTGACAATCTTGATGCTCGTTAAAAACTTTGGTATTGAGAGGGAATAAAAATATTTGTGGTTTGTCATTTTCTTGCAGCCTGCAACATTATATAATGATCTAAAAAATGATTGAGCCATATGAGCATATTTCACATTACATTCTTCTAAACTTTTTTCTTCCCTTTTCTTGATATCGTGCCAAGCCAAAGGGTTTACAAATATGGAAGTACAGAACAAGTATGTAACAATCAAGGCCAACGTAAATGGTGCACCAGAAGATTCTGACTTTGAGATAAAAGTCGAAAACGTCTCACTTATGGTTGAGTCAGGGTCTAAGGATGTTGTTGTCAAGAACCTATTTGTGTCGATTGATCCGTATCAGATAAACAGGATGAAGAGCCAAAGTTCATCACAACAAGCCATAAGTTTTTCAACTTCCATAACTCCTGGAGAGGCTATTGACACTTATGGTGTAGGAAGAGTGTTGGTTTCTCATCGACCCGAGTTCAAGAAAGATGACTTGGTAGCAGGGCTACTTACCTGGGGAGAGTATACTATAGTAAAGGAAGGTTCATTGTTAATAAGCCGGATCGTAATCTGGACTTTCCTTTGTCTTACCAAGTCGGAGTTTTTGGATTCAGTGGACTTGCTGCCTATGCTGGATTCTTTGAAGTGTGTAAGCCGAAGCCAGGGGAGAGAGTTTTCGTGTCTGCTGCTTCAGGTTCGATAGGACATTTAGTAGGACAGTATGCTAAATTATTTTGGATGTTATGTTGTTGGCTCTGCTGGCAGTCAAGAAAAGGTAAATTTACTCAAGGAGACACTTGGATTCGACGATGCATTCAATTATAAACAAGAAACTGACTTTAAATCGGCTCTCAAGAGGTGGAGTAATACTCCTTCCGTCCATCTTTGACTTGGTACAGGGATTAAAAAGTAGTTAATGAAGAAGTAATTTTACCAAATCACTTTTTATAAATATTTTTAAAATTAATTTAGTTTTTAAAAGGGTAAATGATATTTAAGAAGTAGTAAATGATAGTAGTAAATGTAATTAATTTAGTTTTAAAAAAGGTAAAAATATCTAACAACTTTTTATGAATATTTTGTCTTTTGAGAATAAAAATTCATGCATGATTGTTGGCCTATTTCTTCATGATTTTAAAATCAAGAACTTACATTGTATTAGCAAATACTATCTTGTCTGTGCTTCTTTCAAGTTGTAATCCATTTGAAAATTCATCTTCTGCATTAAACGAATTTGATCTTTACACACTCGGATTCTTGTTAATTTTCCCTTTCATGAATCCTAGATTGAAACTAACTACATCACCCTATAGTCCACCCTCATTCCCAAATTATTTATATCAACAAGTACATCCTTAGCAACTACTTCAAGATAAACAAATATTTTAAGTCTCCGTCAACGTAGAGACCAACCATTATACCAAAATGGATCTCATACTGAAATAGCAGAAAAATAGAGTGACAATTAGATCAGAAGCTACAAACTTGAGCTCATCAGGTGACACACGTACAAGCTTCTCAGTAACATCAAAACCTGTTTAGAGGAAAGGCGTCAAAGTTGACACAGGACACAATTTTTTTCATCTACTTCAGTGATAGCATACCAAACATTATGTAGTAATCTTGATAAATATGAACTAACTATTAGCTGAGCGATTCACGTCCTACTATACAAGCTGGCACAGATCAGTCTTAGCAACAAAAAGGGTATCAAAGCTTGTTCATTTCTAAAAAAGATGATCAAATTAACGCTCAGCAGATTGTCTGATATAAAGAATTTGGATTGCATCATAAACTTTCCTTAGTACTCCAATCACATTTACTAACTGTGAGAAATTCCTTTTCAGATCTGCATCATCATCTGACAAGTCTTGTGGTTGCAAAGACAAGTCATTCGAGGACTCAGAAGTTTCTCTTGCTTTATCCTCGTCATCTTTACTATAGCCAACCTCATAATCTTTTCTCTGGGTTTAATAAACCAAAGTCCCAGTAAATAAAGGGCAAACTCGGTATACTAAAGCTCCTGTTATGCACAAGGTCCAGGGAAGAGCCCGACCACAAGGATCTATTGTACGCAACTTTACCTTGCATTTCTGACAGAGATTGTTTCCAAAGCTTAAACCTGTGATTTTTCTTTCAAAAAAGACTAAAGAAAGAATCATGGTAACCATTCGAGTTGTAGAAATTAGTAATATTATCCGTGAACGTATTGAACAATATAATAGAGAAGTAAAGATTGTAAATACCAGTACCGTACTTCCAGTAGGCGATGGCGGGTGAATTAGTAGAAGTTGAAGAGGGTACAATAGGCATTGCTCTCAATTGGAATCAAATAATGTTGGTGTTGTATTAATGGGTAACAACTTTATTGAATGCCTGACAATACGCCGAACAGTCTCTGAGAGAATACGGAGGTTCCAAGCTTTTTACTGATGGGGAATTTTCAGGGAAACACTGAAAAACAGAAAAGTTAAGAATTCGTCTCAAGCAATTACTAGGGAATACGTTCCACAGTAAAAATTTCTTGAAAACAAGGACCTGAAAGAGAAAAATGAAGAAAAGATGTGAAAAATATAGATGTTTTTTAGAGGTACAAATAATCCTAGATATATCGAGCTACTAGCCTATGCTTTATTTTGAACGGAAGGACGACTTATAATTCATGATTAATGCAGTTAATATAATGTTTGGTATTACATTCATGAACAAATAGGCCAACAATCATGCATGAATTTTTATTCTTTCACTCATCTGCAACTTTGACAATCTTTTTCCCTATATTATCACCATTGAACAGTCCAGTAAAAGCAGCGGGAATGCTTTCAACTCCTTGGGAGACATCTTCAATGACCTTGAGTTTTCCAGCTTGAAGGTACTCAACTGTTTTCGACAGGAAATCTGCATACACATTCAAATGATCAGCCGCTAGGAATCCTTCTAAAAACTAAATTAATTTTAAAAATATTTATAAAAAGTGATTTGGTAAAATTACTTCTTCATTAACTACTTTTTAATCCCTGTACCAAGTCAAAGATGGACGGAAGGAGTATTACTCCACCTCTTGAGAGCCGATTTAAAGTCAGTTTCTTGTTTATAATTGAATGCATCGTCGAATCCAAGTGTCTCCTTGAGTAAATTTACCTTTTCTTGACTGCCAGCAGAGCCAACAACATAACATCCAAAATAATTTAGCATACTGTCCTACTAAATGTCCTATCGAACCTGAAGCAGCAGACACGAAAACTCTCTCCCCTGGCTTCGGCTTACACACTTCAAAGAATCCAGCATAGGCAGCAAGTCCACTGAATCCAAAAACTCCGACTTGGTAAGACAAAGGAAAGTCCAGATTACGATCCGGCTTATTAACATTGAACCTTCCTTTACTATAGTATACTCTCCCCAGGTAAGTAGCCCTGCTACCAAGTCATCTTTCTTGAACTCGGGTCGATGAGAAACCAACACTCTTCCTACACCATAAGTGTCAATAGCCTCTCCAGGAGTAATGGCAGTTGCAAAACTTATGGCTTGTTGTGACGAACTTTGGCTCTTCATTCGGTTTATATGATAAGGATCAATCGATACAAACAGGTTCTTGACAACAACATCCTTAGACCCTGACTCAACGATAAGTGAGACGTTTTCGACTTTTATCTCAAAGTCTGACTCTTCTGGTGCACCATTTACGTTGGCCTTGATTGTTACATACTTGTTCTGTACCTCCATCTTTGGCTTGGCACAAACTAAGAAAGGGAAAAAAAATAGTTCAGAAGAATGTAATGTGAAATGTTCATATGGCTCAATCATTTTCGAAAAAGTTTCATTAGATTAATGTGGCAGGCTGCAAAATCTGAATAAGATAGTTCAAAAACATATAGTAAAAAGATATAAATGAATAATAGACAAGTATAACAAAGAAAAATTAAAAAGAAATGCCAGAAACCATTCACAGTATAAAATGAAGCCAAAATTTGGAATGCAAAAACAAAATTTATATAAAACTTACCAAAACCAGAAAAGTAGACAAGCTTGAAACAACAAAGTGGGAAGCAATTGATTTGGAAGAAGATGAACTACTTACAGTATTCGTGCTTCATATTTGGCCACATGGCATGTAACCAATGGACGAATACAATAATATATGCATGTAAAAATTAAATTAAATGTTATGAAAAATGACCATCAAACCTGTGTAGATGGGCCAACTGAAAATAGCTGGTAATGTTTTCAACATTAGAGAACAACACAAAGGACATACTTTCGTTTCATTTTATGTCATATTATTTGACTTGACATGGTATTTAAGAAAAAAAAGACTTTTGAAATTTATGATCTAAAATCATTCTTAAATATTTGTATGACTTAGAATCATTTCACAAGGGTAAAGGAGAATTTTAAAGTTAAAACTATTTTGAATTAGAATAAGGTCATATTTTTTGGGAACAGATAAAAAATGCCACATAAAATAAAACAGAGAAAACTTTTTATTGATGAACACATGCATATAGCCAATTTTGGAAAACAACTACTAAATCAGAGAATTAAAATAGAAGTAGATAAATACATTTAATTTTTCAAAGATTAAAGTTAAGTTCATCCAAAAGTTAAAAAAAAAAATATGTATACATACATCATTTCGGATTGATTTCGATACACCACAACCCCACATTAGTATGATATTGTCCATTTTGGGCCAAGCCCTCACAGATTTGTTTTTGGGCATCTCCCAAAAGACCTCATACTAATGGATTAGGTTGAACCTATTTAAGTAGGTTCTACTTCCCTTCTTCTTCTTCCACGTGGGAGGAGTTTGCTACCCAACATTTATCTCTACAATTAATAGCCTAGAAGTTAAGAGTTTTATATCTCTAACGGTTTTCTTTTTAAATATATATATTCATATGATATTAATTCTTGCATTTATATTTTTTTCCCATAAATATAAAAATATTATTGAATATAATCTATAAATAATGTGTATTTACATTTTTGTCCATCAATATTATTACTTTAAAAGGACATTTTTGTAATTCAACTTAATTGTTCTAATTAATTAAAATTAATATTTAATAAGTAATGATATAAGGGTAAATAAGTAATGGTATAGGGATAGGATAATCCAACTTTGAGACTAACTTTTTTCCACTTTTAGTTATATATGATATGATATGATATATATATTTGAAAGACAAAATATTCATAAAAAGTTGTTAGATATTTTTACCTTTTTTAAAACTAAATTAATTACATTTACTACTATCATTTACTACTTCTTAAATATCATTTACCCTTTTAAAAACTAAATTAATTTTAAAAATATTTATAAAAAGTGATTTGGTAAAATTACTTCTTCATTAACTACTTTTTAATCCCTGTACCAAGTCAAAGATGGACGGAAGGAGTATTACTCCCCTTGTCCATCTTTAATCGTGCACGTTTGACTAGACACACTCCTGAAAAAATAACAAATAGTGGGATAATTTTACTATATCACTCTTGTTAAATTATAAGTCATCTAAATATTGAAAAATGAATAGTATTTAATAAAAAGGGTAAAATAGACATAAATAATAAAATTTTCATTGATTTTATAAATTAAACAAGTATCTTGAACATTCCAAAATAGTATAGTTGACAAACTGAAGTATGGATCAGAAGCCTAAACGGGGATAAACATGGTTCTGATACCATATAAAATACAGAGCTAATGGATCAATTTTCTTGTAGTATTATTCCAAGAGTAATTGCTATTTGTTGAAGTACAAATAAATATATCTAACGAGTAAAATTTAAAAAAAAATCTCTTAATATACCTATGATGCTATGAATACTATGAGTACATATGTTATGTAGATTGTATACAGATCTACATCACAATTTTAATCATTATTAAGCCCTTCTTAGCAAATTTTTTAGATCCCTTTTTGATATTTGAAGGCAGATTTTTGAAATATGATTCAAAATCTATGAATAAATATATATTTAAATATTTTTCCTTTTTAAAAATATGATTCAAAATTTATGGTTAGACAGTAGAAAAGGCAAACAACATATAGACTTCTTTCCAAATTTTATGCATCATTAAGCCCTATATAATCCTTCACTTTGGCTCCTCACAATTCATTACCCCCTACTTCCTCTTTATCACTTGTGACTCCTTGCACAAAAGAGGAAAAAAAAAAAAAAACCTTGCTTGCAATGGCCAATGGAAAATCACCTATGCCATTGATATTTGATGCATCCCATATGAAACATGAGTCCAACATTCCCAAACAATTCATATGGCCTGACGACGAGAAGCCTTGTCTTGTAACAGAAGAGCTCACCCTTCCCCTTATTGACTTAAGGGAATTCTTTTCTGGTGACCCCAGCGCGGCCCAACAAGCATCTAGGCTTGTTGGTGAAGCATGCCGGAGTCACGGTTTCTTTCTTGTAGTGAACCATGGGATTGACACTAATCTCATCTCCAATGCCCATCGAAACATGGATGCATTCTTTGACTTGCCTCTCTTTGAAAAGCAAAAAGCTCAAAGAAAAACTGGTGAGGCTTCGGGGTATGCCAGCAGCTTTACTGGAAGGTTTTCGACGAAGTTGCCTTGGAAAGAGACACTCTCTTTTGGATACTCTGCTAAAGAAGACTCATCTCACATAGTTGAAGAGTATTTCCAAACGACATTGGGTGAAAGTTTCAACCATCTTGGGTATGTACAATCGACTATCTTAGTAGTCTTTTATTTCAAATCAAAACCAGACAAACAAACTCAAACAAAAAGAGTACGTGTGTTTCCATTTTTCCAATTATGGAAATGAATTAACTTTTTTTTTCCTTTTAATTAAAACAGGAAATGTTTTCAAGAATATTGCAATTCCATGAGCACACTTTCTCTTAAGATCATGGAACTCTTCGCGATGAGCCTAGACGTACAAAAGAGCTACTTTAAGGAATTCTTCGAAGACAACGAATCCATAATGAGACTCAACTACTATCCACCATGCCAGAAACCAGAGCTCACCTTAGGAACAGGACCTCATCATGATCCAACATCATTAACCATTCTCCATCAAGATTGTGTTAGCGGACTTCAAGTTTTCGTGGACAATGAATGGCGCTCCATCAGTCCAAATTCCAATGCTTTCGTGGTTAACATAGGCGATACATTTATGGTAAGCAAAAAGTAGGCACCAGAAACTAACAATCCTACTAGATGAGGGTTCTTCGGAAACAGACTCTCTATCTCTATGAGGTAGTGACAAGGTCTGCATTCATTTTACCCTCCCCAGACCCCACTTGTGAGATTTCACTTTGTTGTTATAAACTAACAGTCGTACTAGTACATACAAACAATATAAAGAGCTAGAGACAGACAATGTGTGTATATATTTCGTGTTTGGCATTTTGCAGGCGTTATCAAATGGAAGGTTCAAAAGTTGCTTGCACAGAGCAGTGGTAAACAACACGACTCCTCGGAGATCACTTGCTTTCTTTCTTTGTCCAAACAAAGATAAGGTGGTGAGGCCACCAAATGAATTGGTGGACTCCAACAACCCTCGACTCTATCCCGACTTCACATGGCCTACGTTCCTTGAGTTTACTCAAAAGCATTACAGATCTGATACGAACACTCTTCAAACTTTCTCAAATTGGCTTCAACACAATATTGCACAAGATTAAGAGCTAGCTATACATAGGAGATGAATTCAAGATTGAAGACCTTGGAATTTTCCAATCTTTTCTTTAGAACTACACATTGTTTTTCTATTGTTTTTAGTCTTTAAATACATGTCTATTGTTCTCTAGTGCAATAGATTTTTATTCTACAACTTTTCTTTCATTGTTATTTTCCTGAATCGATGAGATGGAATCTAAAGCCATTTTTCTTGAAAATCATGGTTTATATCATCAATTTCTTATTGATACTCACTCTTTCCTCTCTCCTCTCTACAAATTCTTGATGAAAATTGTACTTGTCAATCTTCGATGATGGCAACAATCTCTTACTGAGGCTCTGATTTCTACGGTAAATTAGCTGTAGAAATTTGAGTATTGTGTTTTCCTTTTATGTCTTTTCAGAAAATTGACTAGCTTTAATTTCTTCAAGTTTTGGCATACGAATCTACTGATCTAAGGTTTTCTTCTTCTCGATTCTTTGATTTTGTATTTCAAATTGTTATTTACACTTTTTTTTCATCTTGCATGTGGATTTTACTTTCATTTTTTGTGCTTATTTGTGCAACAAACGCGTTATGCTCAATCATTGCTCTGTATTACTACGGTTGCTGGCACAGAGTTAGCCTATACTTATTCACCATATAGCCCCATGACATAAGTACAACGAAAGAAGCCATAAAGCATACGTTCAGTGGTAGAAGTTACGCCTCAAGGGAAAGATTCTTGCAAATCGAGAAACTGAAGAACTTATACCTCGTCCGGAGAAATTAGTTGTCTCAAGGCAGACAAACATACTCTTAATGGTGCAATAGAAAGACATTTCAAATTAACATTAGTCTAAATACAACATACATTCAAGGGAAGGAGAAGCTTGTTCAACATTTTCTTGTGACAAACTTAGACTTAAAACTACCAGCAGTGTGAGATGTAAGTAGTAGATGTCGGTAAGTCTCCCTATATACATTGAACACGGTAATAACATTAGTACATCACAAATGAACTGTAAACACAACCAAAGCCTGCGTTTCTTCATTGAGCTCCACGCAGTGTCCAGGTGGTGGATTAATTGTCTCGTTGTTCCTAACATAGCTTTTTCACTTCCTGAAAGTTCAGTAATACGGAAAAGTTGATGAAAAATCTCATTGACATCTCATATGAAAAGTAAAAGCAGGGTAGATCTAGAAAGCAACAAAAGAAGAGCTAGCTCCGGCACATTTTACATTTAACAAGTACTGAACACAAGCTGATCGCCTTATTTGAGCCAACAAGGAGGAGCTCCATTTTCCAAAATTTGAGAAATATCAAAGGTGCTTCGGTTCACATTCTAAAATAGTGAAGATGAACAAATACATGGTACTTAGGTAATCTCGAGTCTAGACTGCATGAAAGTGGTGCAGAAATGGTACACATAGTCTATAAATACCAAACAACAACAATTACATACCCAGTGAAATCCCACAAGATGTACTCACTAAAATGTAAAGTTACCTTGGCTACGTCTTATTTCTCCCCTCTAACCTCTGTTTAGTGTCTCCCAAATGATGTAACAAGTAAAACCATAACAATAACTAAATCCATGTTTCAAATTTTTGAAATTGTTTTACTACGAAGATTAGATATTTTTCCTTGTTTGTACATGCTTGGCTACATTTACTCTGGTCAGATTTCATATTCACAACTAATAGTTGATACCACAACGAAATAAGAGTTTCTTTTGAAATGATACATCGAAAAAGGCTATTCCTCTCACACTTGGTGATAAATAGTCATAGCACCTAAGAATTCTAAAAAAGGTCCAGCTGCATATGCATCAGCCGCTCTATTTAGGAACAAGATAAAAGAGCTCTTTATAGCAGAGGAATTTCTTGCCCAAAATAATGAAGATGAAAAATATTTGTACTTTAGTAACTTAGAAGACAGAACCATCTGAAACAAAGTTTTGATCCCAATTTATTTCTCTACGTTCTCCTGTTCATTGGCATCTCCAATCTACTCTAGTGATCATAACAACTAAATATGTTTCCTCGACTGCTTTCTCCTTCCAACTCACTTTTGTTCAAATCAATGTTATTTACCAAACCAAAAGAAGAGTTGGCCATTGATTGACCAAATATGTAGCAGCATACAACAACATATCCAATATAATCCCACAAGTGAGGTCTAGGTAGGGAAGCTATACGCAGCCTCACCCCTACCTTGTGAGGGTAGAGAAGTTGTTTAAGATAGACCCTCAGCTCAAGTAAAGCACACAAAAGAATCAAGTAAAGAAAACATTGTTAAAGAAGCCATGCTGAAACAATGAATAAACATGTAATAGAATGAGCAGATAAAAGAAAAGAAAATTAACAGTAAGCTATAAGCAGCAGGGGGGAACGCCAAAACTGGATAGTATGTCTTACTTTTAACTCCTATTCCATAATTCCCATACTACGTTTTTTCCATTATTAAGAGAAAACTAAAAGTGGGCCCTGGATTAAAAAAAACTGTAGATTCCCGGGCCATGATTTCTGTGTGCCTGATGGTCTTTATACTTACCTTCTGTAGATGAAAAAATAACAGTACGTAACTTCTCAAGAAGAGAAAAACAAAGTCCTATTCAATTTATTTAGTGGTAGACACTAAAAACTACAGCCAAATAATTGTTGTTCCGACAAGTTGTTTAATGGAACTATGCAAAAAGGAGATAGAACAAACAAGATATCTAGAGAAGATTTATTGTAAAGACGTTGCATATGCGATTAAAAAAATAAACTAGATTAACACATGTTGAAAAATGTATTAGGCAGAGCTCTTACAGTCGTTAGTCATGGGCTGCAGCCTTCATTGTTGTTGTGGAATTGGTTCGTTTGGTAAAATGGGAGAAATCAGACTTTCAGTGTAGATTTCCGCCTCGAGACAGGCATCAAAGTTGGTCACCTCCGGGTATCTGATTGAATCATCATTCGGATTGTATATCATGAAAATTGATCCAAACACAAGTAAAATTTCACCTTTTTTAGACATGCAAAGGGGTGGAGAGAACATGTACTTCCCAGGATCATTAGGACACCTTATGCTATACATCTTTTCCCAAGAGTCTTTAACACCATACTCCTTCATAACCCACACATCTGCTCGAGTTTTGTGATGATTACAAAGCACGGAAAGATTGTTTACCAACACTCCCAGCACAAAATCAAAATTTCCTCTTTCATAACAGGGCTGCTCTACCTTTCCCCATTTCTCATCCGTCAAATCAATAGAAATGATATCCCAGCCATTATACTCACCAAGGCCAGAAGTAGTAGCCCAATGAAGCTTCCCTTTCACAAACTTACCCGAATCATTCAACACCACCCCACCCTCAAAATCATCAACATTTCTCCAAGAATCACTCTTTAAACCATATATCTTCACCTCAACATCATACGAACCCCCCGAACCAAAAATACAGAATATACCCACCACCTTATAATCATCATTAACATCATCATATCCAAAACCATACATGAAATAGTAACCACACCTCAACGTAGGCCTCGAATCAGGCAATCTCTTGAACTTCCGAATCGATGGGTTCCATATAAACAAATCATTCTCCTCAATAGCAAGACAAATCAACCCATTAACAGAACCCACAATCCAAACAGACTTATGAGGATTTTTCATAGGATAATCCAAATCAAACGCCTCAGTAACAGACTCATATAACAAAGAACCAAGAGAGCAGTCCTTCAGATTATATTCAGGTTGAACAAAACTCAACATAAGCCTATGGTGTGTGTACTCCTTGTTATTAGCAGAAAAACAAAGATGGGTATCGACAAAATCAGAGCTAGAGATTAAACAAAGCCAAGACTTTGAAACACACCTGAACTGCAAGAGGGATTTCACTGGAACCCTTTTGAGGATTTCAGTGATGAGTTCTTCAGGCAAATCAGGGGCTGTAAAGGTTGAATCTTGCATCGAAGTTGATGGAAATTGAGAATGGTCAGTGGGTTTACTCCGTTTGGGGTTTTGATGGGGTTTTTCATCTTCTTCAGATTCCATTTTTGGGTTGAAGAAATTTGAGAAATGGTTTGTTGTCTTGCTCCTCAATATTTCTGTTCAGTGAATTTCCCCCAAATTGTATTGTGGACTGTTTCGTCTCCAAAAGTCGAATATTTTAGCCATGTGAAAGATAAAATACTATGTTTTTAGTTGTCATAATTTTTTTCAATCAAATAATATAAATTTTTATTCTTAATTTATAGTATATGACATCAAAATTTTACGAGATGAAACATATTTCAATCAAAATTCTTCAGAGAATATTTTATCCTAAATTCTAATTTATACTTATGTAAAAGGTGCTATATTCTCTTGAAAAGTTATACATCTTGAATATCCCCTAAATTCTTCAATATTCATAAAGAGATCAAAATCTTGAATATCCCATATATTATGGGGATATTCATAAGGAGATTAAAATTATCCAACGTTCGAGAAATACACCACCTTCGAATCATGGAAAAATCTAAGGTGAGAAAAATCAAGGGAAAAACAGATTTGTACCCACATTGTTTATGAATAAAATCAAGTTTCTTCGTATTTTATTAGTGATTGCAATTTATTTTTCATCACTTTAAAATTTGTTGTAAACAAATATAATCTAATTTAATTTTAAAAATTAGCAGGAGCTTTGGTGCACTGCATTTGCCCTTTAGTTAAACTAACTTTGGAAAGACGTAACATGACAACTAATAAGGAATGGAGAAGTATTATTTCATATTTAAATCAGAATTTTTGGAAGGATATTCTATCCTAAATTCTAATTTATGCTTATGTAAAAGGCGTTATATTCTCTTGAAAAGTTATACATCTCGAATATCCCATAAATTCTTCGATATTCATAAAGAGATC
>DF357554.1:22226-34479 GCA_000787875.1 Solanum virginianum
GCCGAACTCTTACCACTAGATAAAAACACTGGAATTACTGAAAGAGTTTGCGTATAACAATAGCTTATGAATCCAATAAAATGACTAACAAAATCAAAAACAAAAAGATCTAAAAGGGTCCTATTTCTAGGTAATTTCAATAGTTAAAATAACAAATATAGTCTAATCATTCGAGGAAAATGGACATGGAAAAACTCTTTACTAGTTACTATTTATTGCTTGATCTGAGCTTTCCCCGCCCGGAAAGGGAAGAACTAGGCTTTCAACGTAGATTTCCATAGCCTCTTGATGACAATCAAAGTTAATAATATTTGGCTTGAACGAGTCATCCTTTGGATTATATATCTTGAAGCATCGCTTAAGTCCAACCAGAATTTCACCTTTATTTGACATGAAATAGGGTAGATTTTTCCCGTATAAATTATCAACATAATTGATGGTAAACATAGTTATCCAAGATTCTTTAATCCCGTACTCTTTCATAATCCAAATAGATACATACTTTTTCTCGTGATAACAAACGATAGAAAGATTACTACCCAACACTTCAAGTCCTGAAATCATATCGACTATTCCATACGAGGGCTTCTCTAACTTTCCCCATTTCTCATCAGACATATCAATAGAAAGGATGTTATAATGGTTAGCCCAATGAAATTTCCCGTTGACAAACTTACCAGAAACATTCACATATGTCCCATATGAGCCACTTGGACGACGACTACAATCAACACTTCTCCAAGAATTACTCATTAGACTATACATTTTGACCTCAAATTTGTCTCGATTGATATTTCTATAAGAATTAAAAAGAATGACTAACACCTTATAATCATCACGAAACTCATCATATATAAAACCATAAAGTTGATCGGAAGCATACCTTAGTTCACTTTCAAAACTAGGCAATTGCCAGCACTTTCTAATCGATGGATTCCACAGAAATAAACATTTTTTTCTGCCGAAAAGACTAGTTAGACAAATCAATCCATTCACAGAACCCAAAATATGAAGACGTCCACAACGTCTATTAATGGGAAGATGCAAGTCAGATGTCTCGGTAACCGAATCATAAAGTAAAGATCTAAGAGAACAATCCACGACACGCTTGCTCAAGGGCTGAATAAGCCTCATCATAAGCCTATGGCGAGAGTTTTCCTCGTTATTAGTCGATAAATTCAGATGAAACTTGATAAATTCAGGGCTAGATGTTAAATCGAGCAAGTTTTTTGAAATCAACCTACATCGCAAGATAGATTTCACCGGTAGCCTCGAAAAGATTTCAGTGATGAGTTCTAGTGGAAGGTTAGGGATTATCCAACTTGAGTCTTGAGATTCCATTAGGGTTGCAAAATTTTGGGTTACAAACGTCAAAAAAAGTGGCTTTCTTTAATATTTATATTAGAAAAACCTAGTACTAATATCTTCCTTTCATTCATTTATTGTTACGCAACAATTCTATTGTTAATAGAATACCTTTCCCTTTTTTCTTTCCTTATTAAGACGCTCTCTAAAATCTCTATATGGTTGTGTTAGGTATGATGGAAAACCTTTTAATGGAAAACAAGTTGATTTTTAATTTATTTTCTCATGTTTGATTGGTAAGGAAAAATATTTTTTGAAAATATTTTATATTGTTTGCTTAGTGAATAAAAATACTTTTTTGGAAAATATCTTTTATTTTGGCTAGAGAATAGAAAATATTTTTTACTAAAATAGTTTCTAACATGAAAATTAATCTCAATTTAAAACCCGACCCGACACTTAATAAGAGATCAACTCAACTTCTGACCCAAGATTCAACTTTCAAATTTAGTCTCAACCTCAACTTTCGGACTAGAATCCGACCATACCTGACTCTAGACCTAATTTTCAAATAATTTAATTTTTTAAAAATAATTTTAAATTTTTTTGGGTGGGTGGGATGGGTCAGGGATGATGGTGGGGGTTTCAGAGATAGGGATGCAGGAAAAAAAATAAAATTTTCAAAAATTTAAAAATATTTTTCAAAGATAATTTTTTAAAGCTTCTAGAAGGATCAAACTAGTGTAGAGAAAGTCTTACAATGTATATCTTAAGATATTTTGTAGGAGCTTTCTAGAAGGGCATTTGTAGCCCTTGGATCAAAATGATCCTAACCATCCATTTAGGGAAGGAAGTAGTATAAATACCTCCCCTAGGCTCTCATTTTTACCATCCAAGAAAAAGTAAAGTAGTCTCCTCTAAAGAGTCCTAAAGTAGTCTTGAAGTGTGAGTCCCTAAATACTTGTTCTTGTAAGTGGCCTAATAAAAAGTCTAAGTATTCTTCATAAAACAGTCTTGTTCAACAGTGCGGGCCGGGGGAGGGGTAAAAATTACGCTTTTAATTTTATTTTATTTAAAAAATTAACGTGGTAGGGATAAAGTTAAAAAAAATTAATTTGAGATTGGAGGAGTTTTGGAAAATGTTTTAGTTTTTGGAAGGAAGTTATTTTCCTTAAATTTGAGAAAAATAAGTTGATTCGAAAATATTTTTCAAAATATTTAGGCCAACCAAACATGAGAAAATTGAAAAAAAAAATTAGGAAAATATTTTCCTTCGTACCAAACACACCACATATATACTTGTTTTTTCCTTGAGAAAATTGAAGCCGTCAATACAAGTCAGCTTAGTCCATCTTGTAATTAATAGGATTGGACTAAAATTTTTAAAAGAATACTCTTTTATAAAATATTTATTGTTTTTAAAAATATTTTTTATTTATTATCTAGATATCAAAAGTAAATTATATATGTAATATATATGTACTATAAATATCATATAATTATTTTGATTAAAAACTACGCTATATATTAAAAATGAATTATATTATGTGTAAAAGTAATTTTGTATGCAATAAAAATGTATTATAAGTGTCTTAAAATATATTAAACATATATTTTGGTTAAAAAATTTTGCAAATATGGTCGTCTGAAATTGATGTTGTACCATACTCAATAAAGAAGCTTTCAGAGTCTATTTAGAGGTCGGAGTTAAAAGTTATGTAATGAAGCTACATTATACGTAGAGGATATTCTTGAATAAGCAGGGGAGATAGTAGGGAAAAACAGTTTGCTCAGGCAAATTCGAATGTGTCATGGAATAAGTGGAAATGACTATGTTTTGATGGATTTTAGAAGTAATTTTAGAAGAATTTCAAACATAAACTCCAATACCATGATTTTACGTGTGTTCTTGTTGGGATGCAAACTTCTCCTATATTGGTTGGGAAAATGCAAATGAAGGTTGAACCCAATTCCATTAGTATGAGACTTTTTCAGAGATGTCCAAAAACAAATCCGTGAGAAAGAGTAAATGAAGGTTGAACCCAATTCCATTAGTATGAGACTTTTTCAGAGATGTCCAAAAACAAATCCGTGAGAAAGAGTAAATGAAGGTTGAACCCAATTCCATTAGTATGAGACTTTTTCAGAGATGTCCAAAAACAAATCCGTGAGAAAGAGTAAATGAAGGTTGAACCCAATTCCATTAGTATGAGACTTTTTCAGAGATGTCCAAAAACAAATCCGTGAGGGTTTGGCCCAAAGCGAACAATATCATACTAAATGCGGGGTTGGGGTGAGGGTGTTCTTCTGTGTGTTGGGCAGCCGTCTCTGTTTTCAGAGTTATAGAAACAGAAATGAGCGGTGAGGTTCATGATCAAGGTAAAATGACATAATAAGATCTAAAAATGTCGTTTACATATGCAATATGAAAAAACTCTTACTAGTTACTTTTTGTTACTTGATCTGGAGCTTTTTCCGCCAGGAAAGGGAAGAACTAGGCTTTCTGTAGCCTCTAGAAAACAATCAAAGTTAATAACGAGTCATCCTTTGTATTATATATCTTGAAACATCGCTTTAAGCCCAACCAGGATTTCACCTTTATTTGACATGAAATAGGGTAGATCTTTTGAAGGTAAACATTTTTATCCAAGATTCGTACTCTTTCATAACCCAAATAGATACATACATTTTCCTGTTATAACAAAGATTACCACCCAACACTTGTAGTGTTAAAACCCTATGTTCTTTCCCATACAAGGGCTTCTCCACCTTTCCCCATTTCTCATTGGACATATTAATAGAAACAATGTCAAATTTGGTAGCCCAATGAAGTTTTCCATTCACAAAATTGCAGAAATAACTCACTTGGATGATGACTATGATCAACACTTCTCCAGGAATTACTCATCAGACTATATATTTTGACCATTGGACTGGCTTGTTTAAAATTAAAGAGAACGAGTATTACCTTATAATCATCACGAAACTCATCATATCTAAAACCATAACCATAATTGGAAACATATCTTAGTCCTCTTTCAAAGCTAGGCAATTGCCAGTACTTTCTAATCGATGGATTCCATAGAAAACATTAGTTAGACAAATCAATCCATTAACCGAACCCAAAATCTGAAGAAGTCCCTAAGATTTATCAATGGGAATATGCAAGTCAGATGTCTCTATAACAGAATCATAAAGTAAAGAATTTTCCATGTTACTAGTCGATAAATTGAGATGAAACTTGATAAATTCAGGGCTAGAGATTAAATCGAATAAGTATTTTGAAATCAACCTGTATGCAAGAGAGATTTCACCGGAAGCCTTGAAAAGATGGAAGGTTAAGGATTGTTGAACTCGAGTCTTGCATTGAATTTGATGGAAATTGAGATTCCATTTGGGTTGCAAATTTTTTTGGGTTACAAAGTCACAAAAAAGTGGCCTTCTTTATATTAGAAAAAACCTAGTACTATTTTTTTTATCTCATTGATTAATTGTTACGCAACAATTCTATTGTTAATAGAATACCTTTTTTTTCCCCTTATTAACCACACTCTCTATATGCCAGTTCATTTCGTGATGTAATAGGGTTGGACTAAAAAATTTTGGATCCTATTTTAGAATGATGTTTTCGAGTCTAGCCCAAGTCAGTCCGCTAACCTGTCAAATTTCAAAGTTTGTGTGGATATTGACACTAGTCATTATTTTCCCATTGAAATTTTCCATAGAAAAAATTTAGTGATTATTCCTACATATATTTTGAGAAAGAATCACTAAGAAAGAAAAAAATGTTTAGTGGCTATTCTCAAATATTTAAATTAGTTAGTGTGGGAGGTAAGGATGTGCAAAAATAGAACTGAACCAAAAAAATACTATTGGTTTACGTCTGTTGTGTTATAGGGTTAATGGACTTTTAACGATTTTATAAAAAAATTATCGAATTATCGATTTAGTTTTGATTTTTTAATACTGGGTTATTTTACAATAAGATGGAAAAACCTACTAGTTATTTCTGTTGGGTCGTCTATATTAGCCCCAAGTTTTCCCAACATTCATTCATTTATTTCTTTGTAATTCTATTAATATTTTTTATTTATTTATTTAGTTACTAATTCTTTTCTTTTCTCTGAAAAATTACACCCTTTTTAAAAAAAATTGTTTTCTAGATTTAATAAACCAATAAAATAAAAATTAATAATCGAAGATAATATTTACTATAGTTACTAGTTCCATTCAAAGAAAGATGTGTCTACGAGCATAGTCTAATGATCAATAAAGTAAAAGGGTAATCATATCATCTTTGATTCAAATTTTAACACGTCATGTCTCGTGTGTTTCGTATGAGCTTCCGAACAAGAATCAAGCGATTTCAACAGTTTTTGGTGGGTGTTAGCCCACGGATTCTAGGGCATCGGAGCTTCTGATTCCATGTAATGATGAGTCTTAAAAGAGTGTGGAAATGTATAAGAACTCTTGAATGGAAAAGAGATGCAACTTTATTTCCTTCCGGAACGATAGTCAATCCGATTTCTGGAAGATTCAACATGTTCCGAACAATCTCAAAATACACAGAAAAAATACAAGGGGAGGAGAAGCTTGTTCGACCTTGCTCATGACCCATTCACGCTACAACGAAGAGTATACTCGATGAACCGGAAAAGCAGGGTTCACCATTTTCATTCAAGCAGGGAGCAACTTTCACTTCCTGAAATCTCAATAATAGACAACAGTTACTAAAGAAACTCATTGATATGACACATGACAATTAAAAGAGCATATATGTAGAAAGTAGGGGCGACAATTGGGCGGATTGGATCAAATTTGAGCGGATCATAATGGGTCAAGGCAACAAACAAGTCAAGACCCAACCCAACCCGAATTTGCTTGGATCAAAATGGGTTCATGTGTGAAAGCACGACGTGCAGTGCCATACCAATGCACAGTCTACAGATGACATGCAACAAATATCATTTTCATACAAAAAGAAATTAAGAATGAGACTAAAGTCACAAGCAGTACTCAAATCGATCCGCATCAAACATATTACACAGCTCAAAATGGGTAGCAAGTTGATAATTTGACACAAAATTCATCCTTTTTTTATAGAAGGTACGCGTCCCTTTAGCAGACTAGTTCTACCACCAAGACATGAAGCTTCTCGTTTCCTATTTTAGTGAATGGTAGCTTTCCATTCAAAAGTATGCAATCGTCTTTCGTGTAGTAATTCGTATGGAAAGTAGTATGACCAATGTAACTATCATTCACCACGCCCAAATTATTATTACATGAGTACATGACAAAAGTGCTTCCATTCAACTTGAGCACCCAACAAGAACAAGTATTTCCATAGTCAATTTATCCGATGCCTAAACAGGACGGGTGCAACTTCAAGTGGTGTATGCGTATTATAAATATAATAACAAACGAATTGAAGCTCACAATAAGCTGCATGCAGTACTCATGCCAATCCACGTTTCCAGAAAATGTTTTGCAAAACTTTTGAACAACATTTTCTATAAAACAAGTTTCTTAAAAATGAGGAAAATGAATTCCCTAGTGGAGTAGGGATAACAAGTTCCAAGTGTTATTCCACATTGATAAGTGTCCTCACGTATGTTGCTCGGACTTCTAAAAAATGTCGATGGGTGCATGTTGGATCCTCTAAAAATAGTGTAATTTTGAAGGATCCGACATGGGTGAGGCAACATTTTTGGAGAGTCCGAGCAACTTAGGTCCTCACAGTCCTCCAACGTATAGCATTTTCACCTCCACGTCCATCCCCCCACCACCCCTTACCCCTTACATTTTAAATACCTAACACACCCTTAGTTTGAAGTAGAGGACAAAATTATTGCTTCATAGAAGTAGTGCACGGAGGAAAATGACTAACGAGATCCTCTAGCAATATGGTTTAAAGACGCCCACCCTTTACATATGCATTTTCAATATTTGAGATAATAAACAGAATTTAATAGCATGTGAGGAAAATGCACAGAGTGGACTTCTTACAAGTTATTTGTTGGTTGATCGTTGTCATTTGAGTTTTTCCAGTAATGTTTTTTCTCCCTTCTGTAGATAAAGGGCAAACTAGGCTTTCAACGTACACTTCCTGCAGATCCCAATCTTCAAAGTTAAGGTTAGCAACTTCTGAATATCTGAAAGAGTCATTCTTTGGATTGTAGATCATGAGTTTACCAGATCCAAAACAAACCAAAATTTCGCCTTTATTTGATATGAAAAAGGGTGGAAGGAACAGATAATCATAATCCACAAAAGCATCACCAGGATACTTTATAGTAAACATTTTAATCCAAGTATCTTTAACCCCATACACCTTCATAACCCAAACGTCTATCTGAGTCTCCTCATTATCACAAAAGACAGAAAAATCACTTTCAAACACTCCAACCGTCAATGAAAAATATTCTACTCCATAGGAGGGCTGCTCCACCTTTCCCCATTCCTCATCAGCCAAATCAATAGAAATGATGTTACCATCCTTAAACAAATTAATTTTATCAGGACCACAAGTAAACCAAAAAAGTTTCCCATTCACAAACTGAGCCGGTATACCTAATAGATTCTTAATTGGACATTCATCAACACCTTTCCAAGAATCACTCCGTAAACTATATATTTTGACCTCAACCTGATCATGTACGCTAAGTTTTGAAAAAATGCCACTACCTTATAATCATCATGTAACTTATCATATCCAAAACCATATATAGGCCGGAAATCTTTCTTCCTTATTGCAGGTATAGAAACGGGAAGTTTTTTGTACTTCCTAATTGATGGATTCCATAGAACCAATTCATATTCCTCAATGACAAGACAAATCAATCCATTGACGGAACCTACCACCGAAAAATGATCGTGCAACACCTTGCACGGGTAATCCAAGTCAAATTCCTCAGCAACAGACTCATAAAGTAAAGAACTAACAGTACAACCTTGAAGATTATACTGATGGAGACCGTTCTTAGCTGCACGAAAATTCATCCCAAGCCAATGGTGGGTGTAATCCTTGTTGTTATTAGTGGATAAGGTGAGATGGGTGTTGATAAATTCGGGACTAGAGATTAAAGCAAGCCAAGATTTCGAAACAGACCTGAATTTCACGAGGGATTTCACTGGTACCCTTGAAAGGATCTCAGTGATGAGCTCTGCTGGCAAAATAGGGATTGGCTTCAAGACTGAATCTTTCATTGAAGCTGAAGGAAATTGAGAATTGTTTGTGGGTTTTTTCGGCTTTGGGTGTGTGTGGGAGGCTCTATCTTCCATGGATTCCATTTGGGTTGCAGGAATTTGAGCTCTTCAAGATTAGTTTTTGCTATGGAAGGGTTTGTACGAGGAAAGAGTCACCCTGGAATTTGAGGTACCAGGTAAAATAGAATTATTAAATATTCTGTCCGCCCAAATTGAAAAATTATCAAAATAAATATTAGGTTAATAAATAAAATTATATATATATATTTATAATTTGCTAAAATTGAATATTCGCCCCCTAGATGATGATAGTGAGTCGGGGGAGGAGGGTACGATGGAAGTTGGGGAGTGGGTAAATTTTTTAAATCTTTTTTTAGAAAACATTTGGGAGTGGGGATGGGGTAGGGTAAAAAAATTTAATGCTTTTATTATTTTTCTTTAATTTTTTTTGTGGGGTGGGGGGGAGCGGGGCTTATGGTGGAAATGGAGAGTGGAAGGTGAAAAAAATTTAACTTTCTTTTAAAAAAGTATTTGGAGGTAAGGGGTTTGGTGAGTCTTGGAGATAAATTTTTTTTTTAGATGATGATAAGGTGAGGTGTAAGGGGACGAGTGAGGAACGAGTAGAGTAAACAAATTCTTCTTGATATTTTTTAATTTAAAAATTCAGGGTGACAGATGTTCGGGTAGGGTGAGAATGAGGGTTGGGATGGGTTGAGGTGAAAGTGGGCGGGTGATAACGTATGAAAGTAGAAAAAAATTATTTATTTTTATGAAAAAATATTTTTTTCAAAAATAATTATTTGGGAGAATAATAAATTTTTTGTTGAATTTTATATCAAGTAACATTATACGACTTAAATTGAGATTAATTCCTTAACCATGCAAAACGACGTCGCTTAGGGAAAAAAATTTCAGAGCACAAAGAGGGAAAATAAAAGCAGCTTCCCGCCTTCTTGGAAAACCTCGTAAACATCAAAACCTGGTTGTCTCCCCCAAGAACACAAATTTCTTCAAACCATAAATGGAATCTGAGAGAAATGAAGCTTCCCATCAACACCCAAAGCGAAGAAAACCGAAGAAATCTGTTCAATTGCCTTCCACTTCAATGAAAGATTCAAGCTTTAACAAAATCCCTGTTCTTCCAGCTGACCTCATCACTGAAATCCTCGTAAGGCTTCCAGTGAAATCGCTCTTGAAATTCAGGTCTGTTTCGAAATCCTGGCTTGGTTTAATCTCTAGTCCTGAATTTATCGACACCCATCTCAGCAAATCTGCTAATAACAAGGATTTCAGTCACCATAGGTTTATGCTGAGGTTTTATCTACCTAAGTACAATCTTAAGGACTGTTCTGTTCGTTCTTTACTGTATGATTCTGTTGCTGAGGCATTGGATTTGGAGTATCCTACGAAAGAAATCCGTAGATCTGTTCAGGTTGTGGGTTCTGTCAATGGATTGATTTGTCTTGCCATTGCGAAAAAATACTTCTTTATATGGAATACGTCGATTAGGAAGTTCAAGAAATTGCCTGAATGTAGAGATGAGTTCTGCTTTGGTCATCATTTCATGTATGGTTTCGGATATGATGAGGTTAATCGTGATTATAAGGTAGTGGTAGGGTTTCATAATGAGAGTTATCACTATTCATTTCTTGTTAAGGCTAAAATGTATAGTCTAAATAGTGATTTTTGGACAAGCATAGAAGATTTTAAGAGTGGGGTGCTAGGTGGTAAGTCGGGCGTGTTTGTGAACGGGAAACTTCATTGGGCTAATAGTGTTTATCGTCGTTCTGGTTGGGATATCATATCTGTTGATTTGGCTGATAGGACATGGGGAAAAGTGGAGCATCCTTACTATGGAGAAGGAGATTTTGGTTGGACGCTGGGAGTTTTGGGACGTAATCTTTCTGTGTGTTGTAATTATTATACAATTCAGACTGACGTGTGGGTTTTGAAGGAGTATGGGGTTGAAGAATCTTGGATAAAGATGTTTACCATTGATATTCCTTGTGATCCTATGATGCGTCATGCGCCTTGTCAATTCTTATACATGTCAAATAGAGGTGAAATTTTGCATCAGTTTGGCTCAACTTTCATGATATACAATCCAAAAGATCACTCAATTGTACATCAAAGCCCACATCTAGAGGTTACCGGGTATGATTATGAGGCAAGCATCTATGTAGAAAGCCTAGTGTGGCCCTTTTTCCAACGAAGGAATCAGGGATGCAACAACGGAGGAGGTTGAAATAGCTCTGATGAAGACAATTGTATGATGCATAGTAAGATTTCTCTGCATATTGCTCAAGTGTTGTCACAATCTGTTTCTTTTCAAGTATAGAACAAGTTATCATGTGTCATGCTTGTCTTTGAATGATATCTTCTTGGAGGTCTTGTTAGTTTTTATTTTCTTTTTTGCTTCACGGGGACAACAATTTTCTTGGAAGAATAGTTATTTGGTTGAAGTGCTTCTTGGAGGTCTTGTTAGTTTTTATTTTCTTTTTTGCTTCACGGGGACAACAATTTTCTTGGAAGAATAGTTATTTGGTTGAAGTGCTTGGTGTCTTAATCCTCAACCTGAATGGCGCTCGACATTGTTTCTCTTTTTGAGCTGTATTTTAACTTTTTAAGGAAGATGTAGCTAAGCTATAGCAAGGAAAAAATAGCTAATCCTTGTAAGAAACAATTTCAAAAATTCAATAGACATGCATTGGGTTATATTATGGTTTAATTTGTTCAGTTATGTCCTTACGGATCATTGAACGAGGAAACAAGAGAGAAATGTAGCAAAGGCCTAGGAACTTATTGCCTTTAATGGATGTGAAAATTCTTAACAAGTTAGATTTACTGGAGCTTAATGGGTTGAGTAGAGGTTGCTCTAATTCAACTGGTTATCCTTTTATTGGCAGCATAGTATATATGATCAGCACGACGACTGCTTGATGTTGCATCATTTTCCATCTAGACATCAGATTAGTTAACAACAGTATATTTGTTGTGTCCATTGCTTAGAAGTTGAATGGAATCAACTTTGACAATTGTATTCGTCTCTTTGCTTAAATGATGCATTCAGTTTCTAATGAAAGTGATGTTTACGTGTGAAGTGTTAACTGATATATGTCCTATTGAACTTTCAGGACGTGAATGCTGATGCTAGGAACAACTAATCTACTACTATTAGTTGTCTGCATGGATTGCAAAGAGCAAAGGATGTCTTTTCTCTGTTTTCACCGTTTCTTGGTTTTTGTTTTGTTGGTAAGATAGAAACTTGCATTAAGGTACAAGGCCTGTGCGCAGTTAGCTTGCCATGGATTTTACTGTTTGTTGTGATGTACCAACGTTATTTCCTTTCGCGTAGAACAAGACTTTACATATGCTAGCTAGCTAATTGCATATTCATATTTTGTAGGTTACTTATCATTTTGTTGCTATAAATTATGATAATGTGCTTGAAAAAAAAAATGGGACTACCATTATTATTCCAAAATGAAGCTTCCCTTTTACAAATTTATCCATTTCAAGGAATGACTCTTTAAGAATCACTCTTTTGTATAATATAAACATGTCTTTTAATTTAACCTCAGTTGATATTTAGCATGTATATAAGGTTGGATGAGTAGATACACGTGTGTCTGTGTTGATTGGTCTTTCTCTTGAAGAAACAAATTTGTTTCTCTGAAATTCATCAATTAGGAAATTCAGGAAATTGCTCGCCTAGAGAGTATGTAACAACCCATCTTAAGAT
>DF357554.1:42674-54671 GCA_000787875.1 Solanum virginianum
GTAGATTCATGTATCTGATTACGGCGAAAAACTTAGTAGCAGTATTTAATGAAGAAGAGTAGAGTACATGATCATTATCTATAGTGTTTCGAGTTTTATATCACTAGTCCGTCCTCAAGAATTTCTCGATTATCATATATACTTAGATTTACCCTTTTTCCAAAAATGAAGATTACCATTCAGTATATATGACTAGTAAATAGTTCGGAATTTAACTTATAAATATTATTCTCATGAGTAAAACTTAATGTGTTATAAGAAGGGTTGTCTATCTTATTTTTGCCTTAATAATCTATTCAAGGAAAGATTGTAGTCCAGAACTCATAAACTAAAAATGTGCGGTTACTCACCTCTAATGAACAGTTACAAATAGTATATTCTTAGCTGATGATTTACAAATGTAAAAATTCTTTTATACTGTCAAATTCATGTAGTTTATATATAGTGCAAACCAAAAGGACCGGAACTGTTGGATGTTGCTAAGTCTTGCTATAACGTAACAACCAAAAAGCTCTGCGTCAAACTTCAACCCTTTTATTTTTATTGCATTCTATCTCATTGTATCGCATTCTGTTCTTAGGGAGTTCATTTTTTATGAAGTAATTATTGGTGAATTGTTACTTAGGTACTTCCGGGAATATCAGAAATAAAGGAGCCATCTAAACGATTAAGTTGAAGATGGAACATTGGCAAATGAATTTCCAAATCATTGGAAAGGAGAGAATGGACTCTACTGTGCTGGATTTTCAAAAAGTGGACTTGCTGGTATTTCAAGGGATGCTATATCCATTGTTGAAAATATTAAGGCTGTTAGAGGAGACAAAATCTAGCTAGATTATCATTATATTAGACTCTAATAATAAATTTCTCTGGACTCTGTCTGAACAGGGAATGCTTTGTGCATCAGGATGTTCTTTTAAATTCTCCGGGCCCTGCGTGAATGCGGGATGTTCTATGCACCGGATTTTCTTGTTACTATGTTGTTAAGTTCAGCTAGAACTTAAAAACCTTGTTTGTTTTAGTCTATTTTTGTTGGATTCGAGTTTCTAGTGTCATAGATTTTGCTCTGTTTGTCGATTTCCGTTTCTTTTTTTATAATAATGGTGTGGGAACTTTTGCTTATGGAGCTTGATATTTCAGAATGAGGATTTTTTGGAAACAGCCTCTCTATCTCTATGAGGTAATGGTAAGATCTGCGTACATTATACCCTCCTCAGACCCTACTTGTGGGATTCCACTAGGTATGTTATTGTTGTTGTAATGGTGTGGGGACTAGCTTACAGACAATTAGACTATTATATCAAGCACTTGCTACCACTTTGACATCAGGCCGAGAAGGCGACGTCTAAGCTCTCAAGGACTCACATCAGCCAACATGAATGAAATCTAAGGAAGTTGGTAGCCATATGGCTATAGGCTCTATTTCCTGGGCTTTTCATAGTTAGAATACAACTCATTGCTCATTCATTCATTCTAGAGAGAGAGAGAGAGAGAGAGAGAGAGAGAGAGAGAGAGAGAGTTGGCTTTTCGAAAATCCGATTTTCCTTCAATTCCATGATAGCCATAAGGTACATAAAACTAAATGTACATATTGAGCAGATAACATTCTATCTTGCTAGGTCATTGCTAAGTTTATCTGTACAAAATGACCTAACCAACCAGTACCAAAACAAGAGGATAACGAGGGGTACGTTACCTAGCTCATACAAGATACTCCCTGTGTCGGAGCAAGAATGCAAAAGGTGTTGCAGATGATTCAACTCCATACGCGCAAATGGTTCATTTAGCTTCCTCCCCAACCTCCTGACTGCATTTTTGACCACTTAGCCTTAGGTGCATACTTATTGTTAGGCTTTCTTTTGGGCCAACTTTTTGTGTCTGATTTTCCCAACCATTGAGCACCAGAAGTTCCTCCCAGGGTTTCTTCTGATCTTTTTCTTTTTGTCCAGATAGAGTCTGGTGGTACACCGTTCCCCTTTGACTGTCCCCAAGTCGCTGAAGATGCTTTTCCCCAACCTTTGGTAGACCAGTTTCCTTTTGACCAGGGAGAGTCGGGACTGTCCTCAGACTGATCCCAGCTCGATGAACGTACGCCTTCCCAACCTTCAGAAGACCATTTTCCTTTTGACTGTCCACAGCTCACTGAAGTCAATCCTTCCCAACCATCGGTAGACCATTTTCTTTTTGTCGCAATAGGTTCAGAAGGTATAGCTGACTGACTTCCTTTTTGGTCTTTTTTACTTTGATCCTCCTTATTCTCAATATCTTTACAAGGAAGAGTGATTATATTTCCATCTTCTTTATTGTTTCTTGTCTCAGAACTTTCTTGAAAGGGAGCAGCACGGCCAAACAAATGCTTCTTTAACATAGGTGCTTCAACAAGGCCATCCATAAAAGCAGAAATGTATTCGCTAGAACGCTGGATACACTTGTATATGCGTTTCACTTCTCCTTTCCCAACAGCCCTTGCAGCATTTTGAGACCGATCAGTGAAATCCTCAACCTGTGAAGATCATGATTAGCCAATAATTCAGCACTTCAAAGATCGCTAAGCATAAAGGACACTAATAAACAAAAGATAAATACACTGATGCAGCAAACTTTGGAATCCCAGGTTTTAGATAGCCAAGATGCTTCATAGGTACTTGCACATAGTCCTTTGGCCCATAACTTCTCGATCGACAATAACTGCAGTGAAATGAGAACATAATGAACCACAAAACTGGACGTTTGCCAGGAACTGGGAGTCTCTTTCAGATGAGGCTAGATCTACTGAATTCACAGTACCTTGATTAACAGAGTAACTAGCAGCTCAGTCACCGACTCTTTGTTCCTCTTCCCATAGTTCATGAACTTATTCAATGATTTTGCCACCGCATCTGGATCAGAGCCATCTAAAACATTTCAAGCCAAGGAACATTACCGAGCTACTCAACAGAAAAAATCTCATGAAAAAACTAAGTGCAAGGAGAAGCATCACTTGGAATCAGAAGACTGAAAAACTAATCCAGACAATCATCTTACTCCATTTTGACTTTCATTGGCTATTACCCCACATAGTACAAAATCCTAACATGAAAGAGAACGTATTGCTCTTTCACCGTTCGCAGTAGGGTCAAGTATCAATACGAATCAAAAGTCAAACAACAAATCAAGTGCTAAAACCAAAACTGCCAAGTTATCTTTAAGAGAAGAATTATGAGCATGTATGACTGCATTGACAGTCCGACAATTCAAAGATTTTTCATACGCGTCCAGTTCTGATGCTTAGGGTCCTATATATTTCATTCAGAAAAAGTATTTTTATCATGATCCTTATTCCTAGGAATTTTTCTTTTCTACTACATTATTTCACTACACTGTACTGATACTGAAATTAGTAAATTCCTTTCAAAAAGTGTTTGAAAACTGAAAAAGTAAAGATTCATAGTTACCTGCTAATATGGCAGAAAATGGCGGTAGTATTGGAGGATTTCGGGTCTGCAAAATACAATCATTAGAGAGAGAAGCACACATCAAGTTCCTCTTAGATAAAACAAAAAACAAAATAAGAAAAAAGGCAAGACTTTCAAAATTCATATTCCTGCAAAAATAAATCAGTAAAGCATAAATCTAGGCATTCAGAAATGTTAATAACACTATCATTAACAAAAAGGCTTAAATCCAGTAACAAGAAGCTTACAAGAGCAACACCACTCGTAAAAGAAGGTGCTTTACAAAAGGTCCACCAAACCATCTCTTTTCTTTCTCCTTAACTTCTTAAATGAATATTCATTCTGCACGTGTATTTAGACAAGAATATTGTTCTCTCTCTTTCTTTTTTTAAAAGAGCTGAGAAGTACATTATTTTCCAGCGTGAAACTTAGTGGAAAATGAGTCCTGCTCCTCTACCCTTCTTCACTTAGATAACAAACTTGGTCGACCAGCTAGGATTCAAACAAGAACGTTGCTATTCAAACATAGAACATCTTTTCCTTTTTATCTTTTTGTTTTATCATAAGTTGAAACCATATAGCTAGGAAATATATTCTGCTTAGAGTAGCTTTCATTGAAGGTACCGTAGCCCATAGCGTTATATCTCTACAATGAAGGTCCTGTTAGCATAATGGAAGAAGGCAACAAAATCATGAGGGGGAATTGAAAACAAAGCTGAAAAACCACAGCGGACTAAAATCAAATAATATGATTTCACTACAATAATTTTTTCTTCAGATCAGGAAAAGGTTTTATTCATAACTATAATCAATACAAATTTTATCAAAGAGTACGCAGTGTAAGGTTATGTAAAGTATTAGATCACCACTAGCTCCAACGATGGCAGACAGATTAACAAGATAACAAGACGTTCAGCTGAAGGTACAATTCATATTGACTCAAAGTGATCAGCACGCAAGTTCCATAATATGTAATCAAGAAACAATGAATAGGCTCATACCTGCAAATGAAAAGCGACCAAAAGTATCACGGATAATGAGTTCAATGTTTTGTCTCTTGAGCTATTAATATTCTGTGCTTTTGCCCAAGCTTTCATCTGCAAAAACAAGAGATCAGATAACAACCAATATGTATCAGCATATACATAATTTGACCCCTGTATCTTCTTCTATGAACAAACACTGATGAACATTAAAGTTTAAACCATTCAACCTTGCCTCCAGAGGCAGAGGGAAGAGGGAGATGGACGAAAAAATGTATTTAGTGGTCCTTGTCTAGTCCTTGTCTAAGCAAAAACATCAGCTTCCACCTTTCTTCTTTTTCTAACTTCTGTGTTAACTGGAAGTAACATTCACTCAATGTACTACAGAAGTCACATGACCTTTCATACTTTAAACTTACTGCCTGAAATTCATAAATATTCAGAAAATTATTCTTTTCACAGAAATAGCCGTTGGTCTCTTCCAAGTAAAAATCTAATCAGCAAAGAATATAAGGAGATGACAGGATTATGAACATAGAGTAAGCAATACATTTCTGATAAGCTTATCCATTTAGCGGCACAAAATTAGATACAATTAAAGTTCCACACACCTTCAGCGATGTGTCAATTTACACGATGATACTTACTTTAGATATTAAACTTGAGCTGCCCATCTCTAAAAATTCCAGATAGCATTTCATGTAAGTATAATATGTTGTCTATTGCATGGTCTAGTCTCTTAGGGTTAGATTTACAGCCTCCCCCCATCCTTTTAACCCCACCTCCATCCTCTTCCCATGGAATTATCATAGAGGTGATACAGGAACAATCTGCAGAAACTCCTAGGGTTCTATTAAAAGCAGATCTTAGGCTAAAAAGTACAATTTCCAGCTAAAAGAACGGAAACAACTCAAGAATGTTTATTATCGAAAAGTGTCCAGAATAAGTAAAGAAATATTTTCGGTGATTTGAATTGGGACAGAGATTTTCCCCTCCCCCGCCCCCAAAACGTAAAAGGAAAAGAAAGAAAGTAAGTAAAAAGCAAGTAAAATAGAAAAAAACTGAAGTTTTTTTTGATCAGTAAACAAAAGAATATTTCCACAGCAGAAAAGAGAGATAATACATGGAGCAAATAAACTATGGAAACTACATCGCTCACCCTTTATCAACATGACTTGACTTAGTTTTGTCCTTCCTCAGACTGAAGTTCTCTCATAAATAAACAGTCATGGAAGATGACATAACCAATAGTTTCTTTGATGAGGCTATAGGTATAAATAAAATATTTTATACTTCCCAAATGTTTGGAGTAACTAGGATTCAGTGTCGTTTACATGTTTTACAAGTTACGGTGATTCAAAAAGGATGAAAAATAATTTCAAAAAGATTTAGAATAAGTTAAAGAAATTATCTCCTTAGTTGGTTTTGTTTGTCAATCTATTTTCTTAAGAGATGCAAGTATTTACATGTTTTCAAAGTTTGCCTCCTTTCAATTTGAAATTCACCTTCCAGAATGAAAACTGAAATTTTATTTTATGCTACCAACAAAGGCTATTGGCTCCTTTTGCTTTTGTCCCATGTGATAACACGCCATACCTCTTTGGCTTCCAAATATAGAAGGAAGTTCTAATTCGTGAACTTTCCTTTTACTTGCTTTCTATTGTATATCTCATGGGGTATATGATGGGAATTTTCATTCCTGAATGTATTTCAAGTGAAGTTAGAGAAAGTGATATAAAGACTATCCATCCTATTCATTTGAGTGCTAGGAGCATAGGTAATTGTGTCAAGATCTATAGCGCTGTGGTAATGCTACAATGCATCAACAACAACAACATACCGAGTGGAATCCCACAAGTGGGGTCTGGGGAGGATAGAATGTACGCAGACCTTACCACTACCTCATAGAAGTAGAGAGGTTGTTTCCTGAGAATCCTTGTCAATGCTACAACTGCATCCAGGAATCAAATAAGAGGCCTTCCAAACTATTGAACAAGCAGAATTAAACTTTTACTTTATTTCAGGAACAACCATGCTATTGCAGACATACAAAAGATTGAAGAATTTTACCAAAAAGCTCAGCTTCTGAAACCTTTCATCGAGTGAACAAATCATGTGGATTATCTTAGACTTTGAAACTCCGTCCCTGTTTTCAACTGATATATCACACTCAATTTTTGTTCCACAATCAACAACTTTCAGAATGGGCACCTTGGCAGCCATTATTGGATGAACACCAGAAACATGTCCATATCCTGAAGCATGGAAAACCACACATAAAAAAAAACCAAACATACTAAATCCTGATAATGATAAAATAAAGTGTTAAAGAGAGGGCAACATATTTTTTTACCTAGAGAACATTCAGAGCAGTAAATCTACTTCATCTAAAATTCGATCAACTTTTCAAAGTAAAATGTACTTGAATTTTTGGTTAGGACACAGAGGCAGTAATCCATGAACTAAATACAGTATCAAGGAAAACAAGGAATAAACTCAAAAGTTTTACTTTGAAGTGCATATAGCTTCCTTGCAAATTTCCTGAGAGTTTGAATTTTCTTCTCATGCGTAATTTTAACTGAATTGTCAAAATTAACGGATAGATCTAGGTCACTCTTTGAATGGAATAGATCCATTACGAAAGATCCAAACTCCTCCACAACAGGAACATTACCAGAATGTCCTGAAAAGAAAAGGAAAAAGAGAAACTGTCACATCATGCTGTCATATTTAAAAAATACAATCCAACAGAGAGCCTAACAATTCGAATTTTTTTAAGATGATTAAGTCAATTAACATAGCTACTACAAGCCAGTTCAGAGGACCAATTTGCAAAATCCTGTTATATAAAGTTTTGGTGCAGAGATTACCATAGATATCCTTTGATATCTCATTGAAAACAGAAATCAAATCTCTTCTAACTTCATAATCACTTGGTTTAGGACGGCAAACAGTATAAATCTCATTAAGCAATTCTTCAAAAGCAGATAGTCGCTCCGCGTCAACTTTATAGTTTTGCATTCGCTTCCGTTCAAGCCTCTCTGCTCTCTTACGAATAACTGTCATCACAGTTTAATCAATTGATGATTCAGCCAATAGTAAAGCAGATGATAATTCAACGATAGTGACTTGTTGCTACTGCAAGACTCAAAGTATGTTTCTAAAATGCAAAGGTACAACCAGCCCAGACAATATAAAGTTAGAAACACCTTCCCATAAGAATTTTCCACAATAATAATCATACTCTTTTAACTTCTCTAAACACCTAGTTATCTAAGTTGTAATTCTTAATTGTTCATATCAAAAAAACACACTGTTTTTGTTAATAATACTCATGGTCAGTAGAGAAGAAAGAGCTGTCTGGTATGTTTTTTTTTCACTGCATACAGATAAAAACAAGTTTCTTTATTCTTTCTGTCCTTTGTAATCAATCAAGCATTCACAATTGAAGATATCACTTGTTATAAGTAGGAGTATTTATCCTCATTTACCTAGTGCATTCTGTGTAGCTGTCTTCACTACATAAGTTCTGTATTAAACAAAAATCAAGGTAAATATACTTAGTTTTACACAATAAGCTCAGATTGGAACTCTTTTCTTTACATGGGTGCAGGGTCGGTTGGGCAGTACAAAATGGCTCTACAATTGGCAATCTAGCTTAGTATTGAAAGAGAGATGCATTAACAAAAATGTGAAAGTGGAATACGAAAAAAAAATAAACTTGACACTCAAATATAGCAACTCTAGCTATGTAATGAAGTATACTGCAACAGCTCGAAAAACAATTTTCAAGGGCAGGAATTTTAACTATTTACTACCAAACTGGGAAGGCCAGAACCTTCAGACTTCAATCAAACCTTTCCAGTTAGCCATACTGTGAGACAATTCTCATTTCACACTCCTATAGGCCCACAATGAGGAATTACGTCTTAATATAACCATTGGAACAGCTTCCATAAGAAATGCCACCATCATTTTTCTCTTTTTCTTTCAGTAAGTAACAAATGCTACTATTATGTCTTTATATTTTTTGATTGGCACATGCTACCATTATCATTTATCTCTAGGTAAAAGGTTTAATTGTGGAGGATCAATAAGTGACCTGCCCTAGAACTGTGAGAATCAGAAGATGTAGAGGGACACTGGAACCCTCAGCGTTTTGAGTATCCATAGTTAAAGACTACTTCTTCTTTTTTATAACCAATAAATCCCGAGAGATAGAGCCACACGATCCAAAACTTAGTGAATAATTTGTTGCCCGTCTACCCTTTTCCACTTAAATACCAAGTTTTTGCATGCATCAGGATTGGAACCCGTGACATGCTCCTAGCCGCTAGCCCACACATCAGTCGATGCATCTTTACCACTGGTCCAAAGCCTTTGGGATCAAACACTACTTCTGGTCTTCTGGATGGTCTTATGGCTAACTTCGTACTAATGGTATATTTACATCGTCAAACCCTTTTTTGTTGTGATGACCGTGTCCGGACCAATTAGTCTTTTTTTCTTCTTCTTTAACTATGGTATCCTGGCCAGCTCTCACACACTTCAACTAATCCACCAAATAGCTACGCCTAACTCTGATCACTAAGGTTTAGATACGAATTTGAACCCTTTTATGGCCACTATGGCCAACACTCTTGGATGCAATTACTAATCTTTTTATTACGATTGCACCCAAGGCTGTGACCTAGAGATCAATGGAGCTAAAATTTTTGTTTTATGTGTGGATAATAAATGTTGAATTCCCTCAACACAAGCCAAAAGCTCAGTTCCAAAGTAAAGGGGGTTCAATCCTCTTAAAAGGACACACATTCAATTTCCACAAACCACGATTACTAATCTTTTTTAGCTTCAGGCATTTTATAATTTTCTTTTATTAATCCCCTTAGCGAAAATCCTGCCTCCGTCGCCATGAATGAGTGTCAAATCACAACGGAGGAAAAATACTCCATCTGTCCGAGTCTTGATGGATAGAATTACAGGAGAGGTATCAACTACCCTATGGCACAACACAACAACAACAGCATAGCTAGTGAAATCCCACAAGTGGGGTCTGGGAGTGTAGAATGTACGCAAACCTTACCACTGAGATAAAAAAACGTGTCTCCTCATAACCCTTGTCACAAACTACCCTATGGCACGATTATCCAAAAAAATAAAGAACAGAACTTTCTTATTAGGGTTAAAAGATACATCAAACAACCTAGGATAGATATCAGAAATGTGGGAATTCAAATTTACACAAGAAAAATAAAAAAGATTAGACCTTTAAGCTCAGACAAGAAAGTACTTACCTTTAACGCGATACACCATGGCTTTGGGAGACATGGGAATCGTTCTACTCAAATGCTTAAAGGGGGTGAAAGTCCTCTCTAAACACCTAGTTATCTTGTGCAATCCTATTAAAATAACATGGGAATCGTTCTACTCAAATGCTTAAAGGGGGTGAAAGTCCATTGTTATAAACCGAGAAGAAGAATCCAGCAGAAATGTACTAGAAAAGATAGCACAAAGTACAAGTTATGGAAGCAGAATCAGCTTCTGTTTCTTGAAATCAGTCTTTCAGTAAGGAGTGAGAGAAGACCCGACCCATTTACCCATACCCGACTCATCCTGGCTATTTTTTTTTTCTTCAAATTTTAGTACGACCTCTAACTTTTATCGTACACAAATAAGTTTTAAGTGCGATCTCTATTTTTTATCGTACACAAATAAGTACTTTAATTGTCCAATTAATGAACCAAAAAAACACTCTAATTCAATCTGGCAAAACATGTATTTGAGACGCAATCCAAACATGTCAGGTTTAACTTTTAAAACCCACAATGATATTAAAAAAACTAAAAATAACAATTCTACCCTTAATTAGGAAAAGAAAATATAATCCTACCAGTTTGTATTATATTTTCTTCTTTTTTTTTCTTAATTATAAAATATCTGTAATATTTTTAATTACATGGCAGTCATTGAGTGATTCAATAATCCACATAGGAGCGTTTTGTATATTGTATATGCATTTTTTTTTAAGAATCGGATACTTAAAGGGTTTAACTTTGTGCATGATGAAAGTTAAAGATCATACTCAAAATTTAAGTCGAGTTTAGGGTCCAATTTATATATGTCTTTTTCTTTTGTTTCTTCCCAAAAAAATCCTTATATTTTATTTTTTTCTTTTTTATAAGAGAAAATTATGCTTAACAATATACTATACACATAATAATTTAATAATTTTTTATATATTTATTATTAATTGACTAGTGACTTTCGCTTACATAATATTTTTTAAGAAATATTGAAATCTAACCAAACTATACTGATATGATTGGATTGATTTTGAAAAGTCCAATTTTAGTTATACAAAATAGAGTAATCAAAAAATTGGTATGATACAAGTTCGATAAAATAAGCGGTTAACTCGAACCTTACACACCTACGTTTTACAATTTTTTTTAAAAAAAAAACTACTACGTTCATACCATTCCAACTTCTATTAGTGATTCTTACATAACGTTTTTATAAAAATATCTTAAATTGACTAAATTGTATCAATATCGAAGAGAAATTTATATTGTTGAAATGATTTCAAAAGTATAATTTTTGGTTTTACAAAATAAAATACTTGAAAATTAATATTGGTACAAATTTTATAAAAATAACCTGTTGAATTGAACAATTGACAAATGAAAAGATGATGGTCCAAACCAATAACAGATTGACATCTCTAGTGGTGACTTTGGATTATGCAAGAACTGGTCTATGAAGTTCGAAACTCAACCATCATGTGAGTGCACTGCTCTGTTAAGCCAGCAAGGTTAAAATATCATCTATTTACATAGTCATAATAATAATATTCATAAAGACTGCTAAAAGTATAATTATCACTACTCACTAATAATCATCTCTAGAAAACATTAACTAATTATCGTTAAAGATCATTTTTGATTCTCTAATATAAAAATAAGATATAAGGTTGTCCATTAATCCATTTATCACTATTAATGAAGGACAAATCTGTCAATGACTTCACCATATCTGTGCTTAGCTTTTTCTCCCATTTAACTCTCTTTGATTTGTCTGCTCCTGGTCCATCACATTTTGCTTCTGAGAAAGATATTTGCTTCCTAAAAATTTTTTTAAAAAAAATTATTAGTTGATTAAAAAAAATCTCAAATTTATCTTAAAATTTGAAGTAAGTTAGTTGACACAAAAACTAGATGATTTTTAATATTTGTCCAACTCTAGTTAGACAAATTTATCATATACTTATGCTAGTGAGAGGTAGTTGACACCCCCTCAAAATTTAGTCGTGTAGCTCGCAAGTTGATGTGAATACCACAAATATCCCAACAAAAAAAATTAAGACAATTGCTTCCTAAAACAAAAATTAATACTAGTAGATTAAAAACAATCCCAAATTTTAAAATTTGAAGCAAGCTAGTTGACACAAATACTAGATGATTTCTTCATATCTGTCCAACCCTAGTTAGCCAGATTTATCAGATACTTGTAAAATTTAGTCGCACTGCTTGCAAGTTGATCTGAACACCACGAATTTCCAAAAAAAAAAATTTTTTTTT
>DF357554.1:54729-82254 GCA_000787875.1 Solanum virginianum
AAAAAAAAAAATTTTTTTTTGGGGGGGGGGGGGTGAGGGGTAGGTGACTTACTCATGGCCTTTGAAATTCCAAGCATCCCAACCTCTAGGATCAATGATGTTGGAGAGGAAGGTCTCGTAAAATAGAACCCTAGCATAACCCCTCCATGCCCTTCCTAAGAATACCTTGCCTGTCCCAATCACTCTACATTTCTTGAACACAAATGCACTTGCACCTTTTGGATCTGATCTTCCTTGTGCTGTTATGAATCCTCCAAAATTTGCATTCACTAATATTGTGCAATCCTATTAAAATAACATATAGTAAGATACATGTACGTAGTTCAAATAATCGGATCAGATGTGTGATGTGAAAATTTCATGTAAGATTCATAATTTGGTGCTTTTGATTCAGCATTCACCAATAGTGTACAATCCTATTAAAACAACACATAGTAAGATATATGTCGTTCGAACAATTGGATCGGACATGTGATCTGAAAATATCATGTATGATTCCGTATTTAACCTCTACAGAACGCATATCATTTAAATAAACTAGATATATGATGTGAAAATTATTAGGACCTAGGTGTAACTTATCATCTCGAATGAATTAAACTGTATATATCGTATACCTAGATTAGATTTGATTTAAAACTATTGCATATATACTCGATATTGACCATAATTTATAAGAACAAGATCAATTTATCCCGATATGAGATATCACATAAATTTGAGGGACATTAGTAATTGTCTTTGTTATTTTATGAGCAATTGACTGTTTTCTAATTGCGTTTTCTCCTTGTGTCGGATTTTTTAGCTCAAATTTAAATTTAATCAAATCTAATATAAATATCAAATGCTTAGCAAAAAAAAAATTAATATAATTCTTAATCTCAAGGCAACATATCATACCAAGACAAGCTTATAATTGTAACGATTTTAGTTCATTAATTCCAATTAAAGATAAAGACTCTATATAATTAACGTATAAAATTTATTTTGCTATTTTTTTTTGTTTGTGTGTAGAAATCATTTTTTACTATAAAATTATCCTGAACTACACAAGTGTGTTCACACATAAAAATATAAATTAATTAGGGAATCATCTAAAGCATTAATATATTTTTTTTAAAACCAAAAAATATCCCTCAAAATATTTTATGTTTAAAAATATATACGTTATATCCTTCTGTTTGACTTTATATGTCACTCTTCTTTTGATTTATTCTAGAAAATAACAATCTTTGGTACATGATTGTATAGTCGCATAAATATCAAAACGTATTTAATTAAGAGATAAATCGGTTAAATTATTTCTTTGTTCAGTCAAACATTTCACATAAAAAAACAAAGGGAATTATATACTAGTATTTCTCATATATACTCGACTAGTCCAACTAGTAGAGAGTTAATTAGTATTAAAATAAATTAAATGAATACATCTTATTGATTTTTATATGCAAATTTCATGTTTGTATAAGTATTTTACCGATAAAAATGCTGGTTAAAACTACTGAAATATCAAAAAACATATAAAAAAAAAACCTTAACAAATAACCAGAGATCGTAATAACAATAACATATTTAGTAAAATTTCACAAGTGAGGTTTGAAGAGGGTACAAATGTATGCAAATCTTACTACTACTTCATAGAGATAAAGACGTTGTTTCCAAGAATAATGAAAGATCGTAACATAACGAAAAGTACCTCATAAATCGATTGACCAGTACCAAAAATGAAATCCATGGTTCCTTCAATTGTGCAATGCTTGAAATAATGTTTGCCATTATCATCCAACAAAGTATCTTGCAAACCAGAAAAAGCACATCCATAAAATGATGTTTTGTCTCCAGAAACCAATCCTGCCAATGCTGGTTTCATTGGATTTTTTGTAATCATAGGTGGATAATTGTAAGAATTCTACAAACCAAACCAAAAAAAAAAAAAATCAAAATTATATAATTATAAAAAATAATAAATCTTAGAGAGAAGTATTGAAAATTCTCCAGAACTTTACGCAGGTTATTGGTTTCACCTTGGAACTATTGACAGTCTTAAAAAAACACCTCTCTACTTAACTAACTGAACTAAAATACACCCCCGATATACCACAAGTATTAAAAATACTACGTAATTTGGCAAGAATTTAGGGGTATATTTAACTTATGTTGTAAGATCAGGGATGTACTTAAGTTCAGTTAGTCAAATAGATAAATATTTTTAAAACTGTCAATAGTTCGAAAACGAAACTAATAATTCGTGTCAATTTCAGTTGTTAATACTTTTCTCTAAATCTTATAAAGGGTCATAAGATTTAAGGTTTCTTACTGTGAAATTTAAATTTTCCACAACAATATTATCAGCAAAAGAGGAAAATGTTGAACTTGTAATAAGTGAGTCATGAGCATCCCACATCACAATAGTTGATTTCACATCTGCACCTTTTAAATAAATAAAAGGTTTATCAACTGGAATTGTCACTTGTTCCCTTCATGATTAAATGCAAAAAAAATTAATTAGTCTTTAATACAAATTTAGAAAAAAAATACAATTATTGAAAAAAGTATATATGTGTAATGTACATATAAGTTGAGATGTGTAACTAAATTAGACTAGACAAGCTCATGCTATTAGAGACACATGTTTTTTCTATGGAGATGTGTAACAAGCACATTTAATACGTATTCCTCGAAAAAAAAGTTCTTTTCTTTAGAAGTAACTACTATTTATATAAAAATGAACCAAATTTTATGTCTTTTGAATTTTGAATTCACCATTGAATTTTAATCGATTTGAAAGATATGATGTAAAAATTTCATGTACAGTTATGTAAAGTAATGGTAAAAGTAATTTATGTATCAACTTCTCTACTATCATCTCAAATGAATTAAACTTTGTCTATGATGTTTAGATTTGATTTGATATTATTGCTTATATAGTCGGTACATATTAACTATACAAGTTCATACTATTAGAAAAATGAAGGTTCTCACAATTGAAAATTAGTGATTTATTTATGATTTTCTATAAAAATAAAATATATTTTCACCAATTCCAATTCGTACGAATAATGGATCCCTCAAAAGAAACGTTCTATGTGAATGTGTAAGAGAACTAACGCATATGCCAAAAAGACTAGAAAATCCGGTGACTCTAAATTATGAATCCGCCCCTAAATTCAAATTGTGTTTACAAAATATATCAACAAAACATTTTTCACCAAACACGTCATACGAACCCCTCGAGGAAAAAAAGCATTCGGTAAAAATCACTGTATCTAGCCCAATCTATGTGAATGTAAGAGAAGTAGCACATATACCAAGAAGACTAGAAAATCCGGTGACTCTAATCATGAATTCGCCCCTTGATTCAGATTGTGTTTACAAAATACATTAACAAAACATTTTCCACCAAGTACATCTCGCACGAACCCCTCGAGAAATACAATATTCAATAAAATCCACCATATCTAGCTCAATCTATGCGAGTGTAAGAGAACCATCACATATACCAAAAGGACTAGAAAATCTAGTGACTCTAATCATGAATTCGCCCCTAGATTCAAATTGTGTTTACAAAATACATTAACAAAACATTTTCCACCAAGCACATCTCACACCAACCCCTCGAGAATTTCAATACTCGATAAAATCCACCATATCTAGCTCAATCTATGTGAGTGTAAGAGAACTATTAACACATATATCAAAACGAACAACAAATGTTGACGTTAAATTCTTAATTGGTGAATTATAGCATATATATCAAAAAAGAACAACAAATACTAACCCTAAATTCTGAATTCGCGCATAAATAAAACATGAAGAGAAGAGTGTAGAGAAGTTACTTGTACAAGCCAGGTCTAATGAAGATGCAAATCCAATTAGAATTATTGGAAGAAATTGAATCAATGGCAGGTTGAATTTTCTCAAATTGACCAAAACCAGATTGATCCACATAGATAGTTGGAATAGATCCAAAAAAACTTATTCCAATTGATGGCAATTGTAACACTCTTCCACTAGCTAATCCATACAACAAAAACAAAAATGCTAAACTTTCAAAGAAATTTAGTGCCATAATTTCTTGAAACTTTTATTTTTGTTAGAATAACAAAGAAAGAACCTTAATATATAATATATGGTTTCAAGAAATTATTAAAGGTTATGAAATGAAAAGTCAAATAAAAAAGTTATGTTTTTTACTAGACAAATGAAAAGTCAAGAGTTTATAGTTAATAAGTACTTAATTAGATAGGAGTGGGCTAGTAATGATAATTACTAAATTAATTATCTCTCCCAACTAATTACTTTGGGATATAGTGAAAAAAAAATTCATTCCTAGTCTCTCTCTCTCTCATTAGCATTTATTAAGTTATATTTGTGCAAACTAATCGTAAATAAAAGAATATATAAGATACTATAATTTTGTAATAATTTGTATAGATGTAAAAAGTGTTTGTGCAAGCATTTTTTCAACCAAAAAAAAAAAAAGTTGGTACTTTTTTGAAGAAATATTTAAAGAGTGTTAATTTTTTGAATTATTTTTGAATTATGGGGCTTGATTCTTGAGCGGAGGGTTTCCCGGAAACAGTCCATCTATCTCTATGAGGTGGTGGTGAGTTGTGCATATATTTTATCCTTGTCAGACCCCACTTGTGAGACCACACATGTTGTTGTTGTTGTTTGAAGTCACATGATAATTAATTTGATTTTGTTATATATAAAGACATAGTTTAACTTATTTTTTGACTTAATAATAACGTGATTAGTCGATATTCCAGTCTGATTGGGAAAGGAGATGGAATGCATATTGAAATTCGACTAAATTTAAATTCGTACATTAAAACATGCTCGACTAAATTGGAATTCACAGCAAATTCCATATCTACATTCTAATATTGATTCGAACATTTATATTTTTGTGTCTATGTTATCTTGTTGGTATATAATTTTTATTATATTCCCATATTAACTTTTTTTATTAATCAATTTATGATATTGATTACTATTTTTATGATATTATTCATCAATTTATAATTATTCGACATATTTTTACAGAAAAAATATTTAATTAAAATGCCTCACAATAAATCCTCAATATCTTTTCGACCTATATTTGTCATACAATAAAAAATATCTACATGTTAATCTTTTAAAAAAAAAAAAATACTAACACTATTATATTTGTTCAACCAAATATGACAAAAGAAAATTACATTATATTCTAATTACATTCTAACAAATAAGCAAATCATTATAATTATTATATTATGTAATTATGAAATTATGAAATTATCATCCCAATAATTACACATGTTTTTCCTTGTCGAAATTGAGAAATCTTACTTACTTTGAAAAAGACAAAGGCAGGTTATTGTTGGTTGAGTTCACTATTTAATTAGTAACTAATTTTATTAAATGCAATTAATGATTTCAACCAAAAAGAAAAAAAGACGTGGTTAGTGAATTAATTAATTGTTAACCAATAACCACTATTCTCGGCCAATGAATTTTTTAGCAAATTATATTTGTCTAAATTTGGCCATTAATAAAAGGTAATTTGGGTTAAATGAAATAAAATTGGGCCTAATCCAAAATAAATAAAATTATAGAAATAGCGTTCACTTGTCACTTTTCACTCATGACTTTTAAAATAATTATTATCATAAAATTTTGAATTCGATAAATAAAACTTTCTATAACATGTTTCGATCACTAAATATATATTTTAATTTTTCAAAATTTCATTCGACATAGTCTAACGATAATTATTATCTCCTATATTTATTGTTACTTGTCATATTTAGACTTAACACATCAATTAAAAAAATTAAAGATGACAATTGGATGAGTTGAATTAAATTTAGACAGATCATAATAAGTCAAGACAATAAACAAATCAAGACCATCCCAACCCCGAATTTCCTTGGGTCAACACAATTGGTTAATGAATTATGGAACGAGTCAAGATCCAACCCAACATGCCCCAACTTTTACTTATTTTATTTGTTCTTTTACAAAATTTTTGTACCTAGTAAAATTATATTATATGAAATATATCAAATTTAAAATATTTTGACAAAATTTCTCCAGAGTCCGAAAAACTTTAGATGTTGTTTCAATGTTAAGATTCATCTAAGAAAAAATTTCCACATGTTATAGCAAAGAAATACACGAAAAAAACATAGAAGAATCTGATCAAATGACAAAATATTGAACAAACTAATGGCAAAACGTCAATCTCCATCAAAATTGTATTTCAAAAACAAACTATATTTCGAATTCAGTACTTGATCGGAGCGATAATGGCGAGTTGAGGACCAAGCTTCTCCTCAGCAGCTTTCTCCGCCTTGACACGAAGTTTTGCTAACTGTTTTCTCCTCTCATATGCTACTTGAGCTCTCTCTTTTCTCTTGTTCTCAAGATCCTGTGGTTTATCATAAACAACGGAGAAGGGTCACCATTGGTGTGAATATTATGACACTCGCAATAGTTATATAGTTACCATCGATGCAAGTTACTAGTATGAAAGCTCGTCCTAGAAAGAACTGCAGAAAGGGTAGCCAGGGCTTGTAGTCGAATGAAGAGGAGTAACGCTAGCTGCTACTTGGAGCAACACCATAACTTCTAGAGAGAATCAATGTTGGCTAGATGAAAAGGACGAGATGTGAGAAACTTACCTTGATAGTATCATAATGGTTCCATCCGACCTCTGATGAAAGCTTGCCCAACAGACAGTATTTATGTCCGGCCTGGAGTCTCAATACCCTGGTCACAAAATAAGCGTAAAAACTTCAGTACTAAGAGAAACAATAATGCCAGAACAAAATAAGCTATGACTGTAGCAGTGCAACTTACTTGAGTGCATCGGGAATGACCATCCTCTTGATCTTGTCATATGGGGGTGGAACACCCTCAAAAACCTTCAAACGGGCAAGTGCAGCGGCTCCACGCTTAGTTTTGTGGGGAATCATCCTAAAGCAAAATGAATAGACATCATGATTCACAGTTCTACAAGGAGGAGGAGCTTACAAACTTGCCTAATCACCAAATACATCGTTCACAACTGAGTAGTTCTAAAGGTACATATCCCAACTGAAAAATCTATCAAATGGAAGGAAACAACAAGATATTTAGACTGAGAAAGCAAGTTGTAGTGTATAAAACGCATCAACAATGACTCAAATCATAAATTAATAAGTATCATCTACATCCACTCTTTTTTCAACTCAATATCATTCCAATACAAATCAAGTTTCCAAAACTAGAGTTCATCTCAATCCACACTTCTATAGTACACCATACAAGTCTCTGACTAAACTAAATAAAACTTACGAGAAATGTCATATCCATAAAGATAAAATTAAACAAATCTTGCATCCCTCGGACAAGCATGCTGATGTGCAAGCATCTTTCTTGACAAGTTAGTGAACCCATAAACACACAAATCAAAATCAATGGGTTGCCCAAACTATCAACAGGATCCCAAACAGTACATAGATACCCCTAAATATAAACTGATCTGTATCTGTTCTAGTCAAGAATAGATGCCACAGCACAAAGGGCTATCCAAAAGTTTTGAACTTGTAAATTCATATATACATCAAAACAAATACAAAAATCCACTCACTTTTTGAGTTTACTTACTGAAAACTGTGTCAACTACTTCAGCTTTGACACTACAAATTAAAGATCTTCACATTTGGAATGGATGTACTGAAAACAAGATTAAGTTCAGTTTTTCTTCTACTACAGAGATCCGTCTTTGGCTTGAACTAACCTTGGGTAAGTAGTTATAATGTTAGCTAAGTCGGCAAAGCTCTGCAGTAACAAGTTGAATGCGTCTTGGCTACTTCTCCAAACGTCTTCCAAGATAATCAGATCGCAATTTAAAAACTTAGAACCTAGTAGCATATCTTTTAGTGAACTCAAGTAGTAACTGCACTTTTACCAGCTCACACATGCTTAATTAACATTGGAAAAAAAGGCGGCTTGGTGCCTGATATTTTTGAGTTGAGGGTCTTCCGAAATCAGTGGTAAGGTCTGCGTGCATTTTACCCTCCCCAGACCCCACTTGTGGGATTCTTCTGGCTATGTTTGTGGTGGTGATGGTGGTGCATGAAGCATCATGCATTCACACAGCGTCCGAGAAATGGAAAGAGCCATACCCAATGGAGTGTAATATATGCAACTTAACCTGACCCAAGCATCAGCCAAAACAACTTTATCGTTGCGCCAAGACTCCCTTTAAATCAAAATACTAATATATTGCCACCTAATCTTAGCCTAAAATAAATTTCCCCTTACAATCCAAAACATAATTATATCAATGAAAAGGATAATGTATCCCAAATTATCATCTATATTGCTCGGACTCTTCAAAAATTGGCGACAAGTGAGTTTCTGAAGCTCCAAAAATAGTACATTTTTGGATGATCCAAATTATCATATACATTGAATAAACAACAAAGCAATTAACTCAAAATATTAGATCTACCTCTTAATTCTGCTCCAAATAAACTACAAACAAGAAAGGAAACAGAGCCATACCCACGAATAGTACGCCAGAGGATTTTGGAAGGAGCACGAAAATGGATTGGACCATGAGACGGCTTCGTATTCATCCTCTTACGAAGGAACCTTAAGTACTTCATTTTCTGACGAACAAGTCCACCAGATAAGCAAATCTCCTCACACCTAACAATCACTACTCTCTGCCCATTGAGCAATTCTTTAGCTATGATCGAAGATAATCTTCCCAGCATGTGGTGGCGGGCGTCCACCACTATCCTCTTAGCTGAAATTCCCGAACCTAACACCATTTTCTCTCTCTACTTTCTCTCTCTAGAGCTCTGTAGAACTCTCCACTGCAGAGAGCTGCTTCTAGGGTTTTTCTGGTTCAATTTATATGATGATGATGATGATGAAGAAGAAGAAGAAGAAAGGGATGTAAATGGGCTGTGGATCGGTACATGTTTTCGGGTTTAACCTTTTGGGCCCATTATTTAATAAATGGCCAATTTTCAAAAAATATTATAGTTTATAACTTTAAAATAAAACTTTTATGGAAAATGAAAATCAAATATTTTGTTAATGAGATTGGACAATATATGTGCAAGTATTAGATGGAATCTGATGTTATTAGGAAGAATATTTTTACAAGGGCTATGTTTGAACTATTTTTAAAAATGGAATGAAATTTAAATAATAACCTAAAATTTAATATTTGTCATTAAGCGTCTTCAGAAAATTTATTACCTCTTCTTAAAAATTAATCAACCTCGTATGTCATATTGGTCTCTATAGAAAGGCTTGAAATTAAATAACGAGATATAAGGTGGAGCTAGAAGTTTGAAGACGAGTTCAATTAAATTTAATAAAGATTGGTAAAAATATGACATGTGATGATGAGAAAATTTATAAGATTTGAAATTCAATTAGTATCACTTGAAGTCGCTATTCTAAAGTGCAGAACTTCATTATTACCAATTACTCATAAAAAGCAATTATCACCGCTCATAATAGAATACATGACGTTGTATTTTAGTTGTCATTAAAAATCATGAAGGACGAGGATTCAAATATATGTAAAAATGAAGAATGTTAAGTTATAATAAAAGATAAATTGACATGATCAATTTTTCAAATCAAATCAAACACCAAACACTATGGACAATTACCTTAATAATAAAGTATACCAATGTTTGAAATGATACATATTTAGGCAAAGAGGAACCTTTAAAATCAAAATGAAATTCCACAAATCTTTTATATTTTTTGTGTATTGTGTTGTCTCAAATAAACAAAACATCAATTTAAATAATTGGTTTACTAGTAATAAAAAGTGAATATTTAAATAATGTTTTATATTTGTATTCACTTTTTTTTTCTGTTGTTTATAATTTCTCTCTCAGTAAATTCATTAGAGAGGTACAAAACATTATACTAATCAGTTCACTCTAGTAAGAGAAAGAACGATGTTATTAATAATGCCTTTCCCATAATTCTTCATATACTCTATCGCCTTATTTCCAAACCGTTCAAACAAATCATTCATGATTTCTTCTTCAAAATGATCGACTAATATGGATTCTTGAACTGCTCTCATATTTTCAGCAATGTATGTAGCCTTATTTCTATCGTTAAATAATATTGCTTCTCCTTTCTCACCATGATTAGCCATGTTTGAATCCCATTTGAGTTTAAATGTCTCAAGTTGCAATATTTTGAAAGAGCCTTCCTTCTCTATGATTTGCTTTATTTCTTTTATTGAAGGTGCATATAATGGAAGGTTGAACTTATCTAACTTGGCTTCTTCAATCATTCCCTAAGTCAATATTCAAAGAAAATAAAAGCCATAATCATAAAAGATTTAGCTATAATTATTCAAAGAAAATCATCTCAAAAGATATCAGTTTGTTGATTTCTTTTGTTTAATTAATATATTAATTATTTTTCTTAGGGTGCGATCTTTCTAAAAATTCTGTGTAAACCTAAAATATTTTGTGTATCGAACTGTCCTGTAATCTAAATAGAGTTACGAATAAATTTAGAAAAATGACAAGATAGATTTATATATATACCTCAATGACCATGTCATTTATGGTGATCCCAAGCAATCCCAAAAATCACATTCATCATTTTTACATATGAAAGTAAGAACTAAATTCCCAAAATGTATAAATGACCCTTGTTACTTTGCTATTATGTTTTGTTTTATTGGGCTTTTGTCCAGACAATTGATTCCACAATAAATGGCCCATTAGGCCGCCAAAAATTTGAGAAAAAAAATCCTCATAAAAATGCATTCTTTTTTCGAATCACTCTAAAGTAGGAGTGTATATCGGTTTGATTTGATTTTATATATTATCGATTCGATTTATTAATTTTTAATTTTTAAATATGCTAAATCAAGAAGAAATTAATAAAATAATTTCTATCGATTTTAGATTTATCGATTTTAAGTCTTTAATGGTTCAATTTTTGGTTACCCCATAAGAATGATAATAAGAATTCGTATTTATAAAAAAGCATATAAATTACGAAAATTATGTTTACAAACTTGCAAAAACTATAATTAGTTAATTACAAACTAAAATACTAAAGTGGTTAACTAATCACTTAAGTACTATAAAGGTTAAAATATGTAAAGTATTGCAATAGTGTCCTATTACTATTAAATTACTAATATTTAATATTTATGAAGGGGTAAAATAGTAAATTATTATAATCTATATTTTTATAGTATCCTATTACTATTAAATTACTAATATTTAATATTTACGAACAAGTAAAATAGTAAATTATTATAATCTTATTCGGTTATCTATTTACCCAATAGTAAAAATCGTTATCGAACCGATAACCCAATAATCATTTTTTTCAAAACCATTAAAAATCCGATAACCTAATAACAATAAACCAATAATATTTTTATCGGTTCGATTTACTGATCGGTTCAATTTTTGCACACCCCTACCCCAAAGTACTCCTAATCTATCAAAAATGTGCTCTATGTGAGTATAAACGTCTATTGATACTCATAGAATATCAACGTTCTTATTTTCGCAACTTATATTTTTTAAACATGAGAATTCTTAAATCTGTTTAACTATTATTTTATAAAATTTACCTAAAATTTTGATAGTATTTTTTTTTATTATTATACAAGACAAATAAAAGAGAAATAGGAATTTACAAAAGAACCTTTAATTTCCTCATGTACAAGAAATCTCACCTCTCAAATCTCTATATTTTCTCTCTCAATCTTTTCTCGACGGCTTCCTTCGGTCTCCGGTTGTAGAAACCCTAGCTTTCTCCTCATTTCTAACAGATCCAAACCACTCAAACAGAAGAGTTAAACGACGGCAATGGCCACGCCGGCGACGATGGTGAGTTCGGCAGGTGGTTTACTGGCGATGCTGAATGAGAGCCACCCGCAGTTGAAGCTACACGCGCTCACCAATCTCAACACCTTTGTTGATTACTTTTGGCCTGAGATCTCTACCTCTGTCCCTATCATGTAATTCTTCTGCTTCTTTTCCGTACTCTCAGTTGGAATTGTAGTTCCTTTTTAGTTAGTTGATGTGATTGAGATTATGTGGAATTGGAATTTATAAGCTGTAGGAAGAGGAAACTCGTTATATTTTGTGTTTATATTATTATTTTGCTGAATTCGTCTGTTTTATATTTATGATCTGAAGTGTGGAAATTTGTAGTAGTATTTTTGGTGGTGAATTGAGCTCATGAAATATTGTGGCTTTACGGGAAAGATTAATGGACTGGTTAAAGTGGGATTATTGAGCTGAAAGTTTGTTAACTTTCAGCTTGAATCAGTGCTTTTATTGTGGTGAATACTTGTGTATTTGTTCATCTTTGTGCAGATTTGGGATTTTCTTGCATTAGTATGACAGGTTTTGAGTTCTAGAAGTATTTTAACTTTGTAGGATTATCGAGGAAAGTAGATAGCTGTTTTAGACAAAAAAGGTTTTGGCCGTAACTAGGAAAACGCAAAGGAAAATTTGGCGAGGACTGAGGAGAACATAAAACTAAGAAATGTGGAGGATTTTCTAAGTATTAGGATTAATGGACTTGCTATGATGGGGTTCAGGTGCGAAATGGAAATTTGACCAACAATTGTTTTTATACAATGGCTTTTAAACAGTGATAGTGTAGGTTGCAGGCACAGATTGCCTGTATTCGAGTGCTTATGGTTTCATTTGTAGTTTTTATGAATTAATTCTCAACCGTGGAGATGTTGAGTCAAATTTTTGTGACAAAATATTTCAATTTCTTGACTTTCACAAGCTTGGCTTGAGATGGTACGGTTTGGCGTAATTGTTGATCTTACTGTACCAACAAAATGACTCTCGTTTTGGTTTTTAGCGGGAAATTTCAACTTTCTCTCTGTTTCTTTATTGAGTTCTGAAAATAAGCAGGCTTGTCTGACCATTCATTATTTATCTCATTGTTGGTCGGCATTTTGAGACGAGTAACATTGACATTCATGTAGTTATGGTGCTGCTATGCTTTTTAAGATGTCAGTCTGGTGTATGATGTATAAATATAATTGTTTTTTGTTACACTTTAAAACTTTTGAACAGTCTAATTGACTACTATAAGTGAGGTCCCTTGTATAACTGGATTATGTTGAGCTAATTGCTGCATAAGCTTGTCAAAGTATCATAGCATAGGCAAAGAGAAGAAAGACCTGTATATTGTTAATAACTATCCAGAATAATCTAGTCAATGGTTCCTCTAAAGTTGATGTTGTTCATGTAGACTTGTATCTGCTGTAATGCTTGTATCTAGTCAATGGTTCCTCTAAAGTTGATGTGGTTCATGTAGACTTGTATCTGCTGTAAACTACAAGCATTTTCTCTACTACTTTGGCTGAAGCATCGACTTCCTAAAATTATGGAGATTTTCCCTTCTGTTGCACTTCTGGGAACATGAAGGAAATGGGCATATGAAACTTGAATATGATCTGTGGTTGAAATAATGCAATAGCGTCTCCAAGCCCCAAGGAGATGGCTTAGTGTTTTCAAGGTACTAGAGTAACAACTTGGAGATTCCAAGTTTGAATCCCAGTTACTGCACTTGGACTAAGTCTATATGCTCGAGCCTGTGTCGGTGAGTTGACTTGGTAACCTGTGCTTTTGCGCTGGACGATTCCCTGGTAGATTAGTCTCTGTGTGTGCAAACTGGCCATGACACTGCTGATATAAAAGAGATGCAATTGGAATTCTAGGAATATATTGGTGATTTGTATGTCAGATAATGTAGGATTGTGCTGATATATCTAGCAAATCACAAAAATGTAACATGAAGTCCTTTGGACTATTTCGCAATGTTATATAATTATTAGACAAGATAGCTATCCACTTTCAGCAACAAAAAGTGCATGAGGATGAGCTATTCTATTTTGGTAATGCAGTCAGCAGTCTGGGATCCGTTCCCTTCTAAAGTAATACGGTTCTTAGCATCTTGTCTCTTGAGCAGTATACATAGAAATAAATCAAGATAGAAATCTCTTGCAAGCATTGTTGAACCTCAAACTTATGAACTATCAGTCATATTCAAGTATATAAACAGGATAATAGAGGACACTTCTAGAGTAACTCCCTATCTGGCATCATTTTATGTCAAGTTTCTAAGCTTACAGCCCCTTTTGGATCCTATGATATTCCTTTTTTGGCTTTTGTATTCCCAATAGTATCTCTCTTTGTACACTAGGTGTCTTTGGAAATCTTTGATATCCTCAACCAGCTTCCTTGTCACTGTGGCGTGTAGATGAGTTGATATTATTTCCAACTATATCTACCTTAGTACAGTAAGTATCTCTTGAACTGTTTCACATAAGTGTGTAGGTTTTGGAGCCAAATTGATTTTAGATGGAATATTTTGATGCCAAATTTGTTCTTTTCGCCTTCTTTGGTCTTTGAATTGAATGATTTATGGCAATCTCAAGCAGAAATAGTGGTAGAAGTAAGGAGTAGGGTTAAGGTGAATTCATTATGGGTTCCATGGCAATGAAAGACATTCTACATGCAAGAAGTTCATGTAGTCATAGACGGGTTGGAAGTCGGTACATTTTCCTATATAATAATACATGTTGTATAAGTAGTCGGCGCATCTCTACAACTGTCACCTCCTAATCTTGAAAATTCCTCCAAAACCTCAATGTTAGAATGTGCATCTGCATAAACTTAATACATATATATATATATATAACAACAACATACCCAGTGGAATCCCACAAGTGGGGTCTGGGGAAGGTAGAATGTACGTAGACCTTACCACTACCTCATAGAAGTAGAGATGCTATTTCCTGGAAACCCTCGTCTCAAAAACCCATAAGCAGAATAAACTAGATATGACAAAAGGAAAGGAAAGGAAATAGAAAGGGCGACTAATAATGAAAAACACATAACAATATGTAACTACGATAAATTTAACACACATACGACTGATAATGACAACACATGATATAACACACTGCTACCCTAATCAGTCTCCACTGGCTATGTAATTTTTATCATCTAATTGGTCTACCGGTGTTATTGAGAACTCTGAGCTTTAACTTTATGTTAGAATGTGCATCTGCATAAACTTTATATATATATGCAATTTCTGAAACCTGAGCTCAAGTCCTAATTTTCTATCAACCTATTCATGCAGTGAAAGCTTGTATGAGGATGAAGAGTTTGACCAAAGACAACTAGCTGCATTAGTTGCTTCAAAGGTTACATCTTTGTTTTCCAATCAATTTCTTCTCATCTCACGTGGGAGACAGTTTATTATGGCAAGAAGTAATTTTAATATTGGCAGTCCTCTCAAACTTTTTGTTTCTTTCCTCAGGTTTTCTATCATTTGGGTGAACATAACGTCTCATTATCCTATGCACTTGGAGCTGGTTCTCTTTTTGACGTTTCTGAGGATTCTGACTATGTTCATACAGTTCTTGGTATTAATTTCATATGTGATCATATTGTTTTGATGAATTTGGTTGCTTTTGATGAAGTTACATCTTTCAACACTTCTTCCTCTAAATTTTCATATTTTTGCAACTGCTCTTTCCAATGATTCTTGTCGCTTTCTACTTCCAGTCTGCATATTTTGAATTCTTTCTGTATAGTTGGGCCCATAAAAGTGAATTATTGTGTCATATCATTGAGAACTAGGGAGAAATCATGTGAAACTTGAGAATCAATGCTCTGTTTGGGAGTAAGAAGTAATATAAGTTAACTGGTTCATGTTATAAGTGTGGGTTGAACTTTCCAATAGAGACTTGTGCTTAGTTAGTTGTTTTATGTACTACAACCTGTCAACTTCTTTGGATGTCCTTTTGTTGTCAATTGTTCAATATTGATGAATTTCCAATATGTTTCCTTATACTTGCTTCAGCTAAAGCCCTGGATGAGTATGCAAGCTATAAGACTAAGGCAGCAGAGTCAAATGATGAATCCACAAATGTGGATCCCAGGCTGGAAGCTATTGTGGAGAGAATGCTTGATAAGTAAGTACATTTTCATCTTCTCTTGTGAAAGAATAAGAATCTGAACCTGTAATTCTCGCATTATATTCTGGGATGTCCCTTTGGTTTATAATTGCACTTCTTCTTACTTATAGATGTATAAAGGATGGCAAATATCAACAAGCCATTGGCATGGCCATTGAATGCCGAAGGCTGGATAAGGTTGCTGAAGCAATTGTGAGGAGTGACAGTGTTGATACCACTCTAGCATATTGCAGTTATGTCTCCAAAAACTTCGTCAATCGTAGAGAATATCGTAGTGAGGTATAGTCTCACTGCCTTATGTAACATTCTTGATCTTAAGTTTCCTCCTTTCCCCTCCATCGGTGTACTCTGTTAATGTATGTGATCGTCATGCTACGTTAAGTTATTGCATTGGTTGATTTGTTTCTGTTCCTCATAGAGATATTACTCCTTGCATGTTTATAATGTTGTTTTTTATTTTTGAAAAACCTTAATGCTGTAGCATAAGTGATAACATTTTTGCAGTGAGGTACTGCATACTCAGTGAGCTCCCCTATGATCATATTCCACCTAAATTCCCCTCTAAGTCTTACTTCTTCCTGTCTCTCCTCAGTAGAGTCATGCTAATATCGTCTACGATGGGGAAGAATAGAAATGGAAGAAGAAAAAAGGAGTTGATTTGAACATTATGGGTTTGAGTTCAGGATTCTACCACAACCCAGTTGATTTATTTTTGTTCGGAATATATAAATTTGCACTTATTACTCCCTCTATCCCAGTTTGTATGATGTAGTTTTGACCGGCAGAGTTAAAAGAAATATGGCAAGACTTTTGAAATTTGTGGTCTAAAATAAGTCAAAGGTGTTTGTGTGGCTTTAAATAATTTCATTAAGGGTGCAATTGGCATTTTAAAATTAAATTGTTATTAAATATAGAAATGTGTCATTCTTTTTGGAATTGACTAAAAAGGAAAGTGTGTCATATAAATTGGGACTGAGGGACCAACACATGCATGGTCAATACAGGGTCTGGTCCAGATTTACCAGACTCGGATGAACTCACATCTTATGAACTACATCTGCCACTGACATTATTCTTATTTGCTTTGCTTTTTTCTTTTGCTATGGATGTAGGGCGATTACGTTTGTAAATTTTTTACTACTGTAGATATTCTTTAAGCAGATTCAGAGAAAATTTTCATTTTAATTCTCCTACTTTTTCTTTCAGGTGCTTCGTCTTCTTGTGGGAGTATATGAGAAGTCACCATCTCCAAAATATTTGAGCATGTGCCAGTGGCTTATGTTTTTGGATAAGCCAGAGGATGTAGCAAGCATATTGGAAAAGCTATTAAGATCTGAAAATAAAGATGATGCTCTATTGGCATTTCAAATAGCGTTTGACCTTGTAGAGAACGAGCACCAAGCTTTTCTTTTGAGTGTAAGAAACAGGCTTTCTAGCCCAAATCTACAACCTTCAGAGCCGGTACAGTCGTTACCTGTGGATTCTGATCGAGCACCAACTGTAGATGAAGAAGCGTCAGAGGATGTTCCATTGTTAGAGGAAAGTAAACCTTTAGGTGGAACATCAACAGCTGCAGATCCAAAAGAAGTTGTATATGCTGAAAGGTTGGGAAAATTGAAAGGGATTCTATCAGGGGAGACTTCTATACAGTTGACCTTGCAATTCTTATACAGCCATAATAAGTAAGACAAATGTATTTCAATTTTTGTTATCTAGTTGTTCAATTGATTAATGAAAACACGTGTATTCTTAGTTTTGTTAATCTTTGCGTACAGGTCAGATCTCCTTATTCTTAAAACAATAAAGCAGTCTGTTGAGATGAGAAATAGTGTCTGCCACAGTGCAACGATATATGCGAATGCAATCATGCATGCTGGAACTACTGTGGATACATTCCTCAGGGAGAACCTGGTGATTATATTTTTCCTTTAACCAGCTAACCTTCTCATTGGATTATATCTATTGCCTAACATAGTTTCCAATGGAAAACTTGTTTTCCCAATGCCAGGACTGGCTAAGCCGTGCAACAAATTGGGCTAAATTCAGTGCAACAGCTGGACTAGGTGTTATACATAGTGGCCATTTACAGCAGGGAAGATCACTTATGGCCCCTTACTTGCCTCAAGGTGGAGCTGGAGGAGGTGGTAGTCCATATTCAGAAGGTGGTGCCTTGTATGCTCTTGGTTTAATTCATGCAAATCATGGAGAGGGTATCAAGCAGTTTCTTCGTGACAGTCTACGTAGTACAAATGTCGAGGTACTTGTATTAGTGATCTGTATCATTCTCTTGCAACCTTGTTTATTCGAGTTATTGGTTTCAGATTTGCAACTTTTTTGGTACAGGTTATTCAGCATGGTGCCTGCTTAGGACTTGGGTTGGCAGCTCTAGGAACTGCTGATGAAGAAATTTATGATGACATTAAAAACGTGCTATACACTGACAGTGCTGTTGCTGGTGAGGCTGCTGGTATTGGCATGGGTTTATTGATGGTTGGAACTGCAAGTGAGAAGGCAAGTGAGATGCTTGCTTATGCTCATGAAACGCAGCATGAAAAGATAATCAGGTAATTGACACAGTAATACCAGACGGTGAACTATAATTACCTGTTCTAGGTACACTACCAATTCTTAAAAAAATAAAATAAAAAAATTACCTGCTTTAGCTCTGATCCTATCGTTTTCTATTGCATGTTTACCTGAAAAAGATCCTTTTAAGGTTTTGTTTTTGTATTTTTAAATAGTGCTGTGATTAAAATTAAACCAAACCAGAAAAAAAGAAAACATTGATGGACTACAGGAAATATTTTAATTGAACTAAGGAAATTAACTATTGAATAGTGTCAGAAGTGATTGCATTATCGATAAGTGAATAATTGTAATAATATGGAGAGATATTAGGTACTTTGGAGTTATTTTACTTGATAAAACTCTAGATGCAGCTGTTCTATAATATTTGAATAGATCTCATTAATTGATGTAAGGAGACAAAATTGGTTGTTCTATACATTTGATAGACGGAACACTTAAATAAAGATTAAATGGCCAATTACAGAAATCTTCCTTGAGGTTGTCTTTGTTACACTAACCTCCTTACTTTCTTTGCAATAAATCCAGTTGACAACAAATATAAGAAAATAATTGGCCTGAGATGTTTTCCTTGTTTTAGAATCCTTAGTTTCATATCCCTTTCTGATTTTTCCACTTGAATTTTCATATCCCTTTCTGATTTTTCCACTTGAATCAACATAGCATCCTTTTTATTGTGAATGTCACATTTATGGTAAAAAGTTAAAAAAAACAGGGAATGTCCAAATTGAAAGAAAATGTCCATTGCAAAGCAAATGTGCTGCAGTGGAAAATTGTGTGGACTATGGCAGGTGACATAAAAGATATGGTGGCATTTTGTAAATTCTGTTCCCAAAGAATGACAGGAATGTCCATTGCAAATTAGCAGTGTTCGAATTTCTGGTTTGAAAGGAGACATGACAGTTGTTTCAGCCACCAAGTATGACTTTTGAATGTTGTGCCTATCAATTCCGATAACATGAAAAACCATAATTTCAAATGTCAAGTTTCAATGTGAAAAATTTAGTTGTGTACTGGAATATTTTTACCCCTATATTTTCCTTTCACAAAGTTCATTAGCAAAAAGTTAATATATCAAACCAGAGAGGATATGGATATGTAAGTAATCTTGGGAATAATGAAGAGATTAACACTATGGTGTAAATTAAGGATGTCAATTTCTCTACTCCACTATATGTGAGGTCTGAACACAATTTTCTTGTAAAAAGATTATTACAGTACAAGAGTCTGTAGAGTTCTGGAGTTGAACATTCTTTCTGATGCTACATGCAGGGGTTTGGCACTAGGTATAGCCCTCACAGTCTATGGAAGGGAAGAAGAAGCAGATACATTGATTGAGCAGATGACTAGGGATCAAGACCCTATATTACGTTATGGTGGCATGTATGCTTTGGCATTGGCTTACAGAGGAACTGCAAATAATAAGGCTATCCGTCAGTTGCTGCACTTTGCTGTATCAGATGTTAGTGATGATGTACGACGGACTGCTGTATTGGCACTTGGATTTGTCATGTATTCTGAGCCAGTGCAGGTTGGTACTTTTCTGTTCATACCTGAGGCTGTGATGCATTTGAGGCTACTACTTTTTCTCTGTCCCCGTTCTCCCTTGCCCCTCCCTTCACCCCCTCCCCTCCAAAAAAGAGGCGAGGGGATGGTGGCATAAGATATTAAGAAGTCCTCTTTGTTCTGATACACTAATATGTTTCTTTTTGAATGAATTTGCAGATGCCTCGTATTGTCTCATTGTTATCAGAGTCTTACAATCCACATGTGCGATATGGTGCGGCTATGGCAGTTGGAATTTCTTGTGCTGGTACTGGTCTGAGTGAGGCCATCTCATTGTTGGAACCTTTGACATCAGATGTTGTTGATTTTGTACGCCAAGGTGCTCTCATAGCGATGGCCATGGTGATGGTCCAGATAAGTGAAGCCAGTGATTCCCGTGTTGGCGCCTTCAGGTATTTCATCTGAAAATCTGTACCACGTCGTCTTTTGTTTTTTCCATCTTTTCTCTGTGCTTGCTACTATGCTAAGCTTACTTCTGTTCAGGCGACAACTGGAGAAAATTGTCCTAGATAAGCATGAAGATACCATGAGTAAAATGGGTGCTATTTTGGCTTCTGGAATTCTTGATGCTGGTGGTAGAAATGTGACCATAAAATTACTTTCGGAGACGAAGCATGATAAAATTACAGCAGTCGTTGGACTAGCTGTTTTTAGTCAGTTTTGGTATTGGTATCCTCTTATATATTTTGTTAGCCTAGCATTCTCACCAACAGCCTTGATTGGTCTGAACTATGACCTAAAAGTGCCAAAGTTCGATTTTTTATCAAATGCCAAACCCTCACTGTTTGGGTATCCTAAGCCAATCACTGTAACCACAACAACTTCTACTGTCAAACTTCCGACAGCTGTTCTATCAACATCAGCTAGGGCCAAGGCAAGGGCTAGCAAGAAAGAGGCTGAGAAAGTCAATGCCGAGAAGGCAGCTGGAGAGTCATCTTCTGGTGCAACAAATTTGGGGAAGGACAAGTCTACTGATAAGGATGGGGATCCCATGCAGGTTCGTATACATTTCTATCATGTAGTTTGGTTCAATGGATGCCCTAATTTAGTTTAAGGGTCAGACTGATGGTCTGTTTTCCATGACATTGTGAACAACTGTGGATGGATGATCTGGTATAAGAGTCTGCTTGGTAGTGTAGTGCATGAAATTAGCATTGAATTTGTTCACCAAGTGTAATCTCCTTTATTGGCAGGTGGATGCTCCTGCAGAGAAGAAAAACGAACCAGAGCCATCATTTGAGATCTTAACCAACCCTGCCAGGGTGGTTCCAGCTCAGGAGAAATACATCAAATTTTTGGAAGAAAGCAGATACGTGCCAGTCAAACCATCACCTTCTTCTGGGTTTGTGCTTGTGAGGGATCTACGTCCCGATGAACCTGAAGTATTGTCCCTCACTGATGCACCCTCATCAACTACATCCAGCACTGGCGGTGGATCAACTGGACAACAGGCCCCGGCATCAGCAATGGCTGTTGATGAGGAGCCTCAGCCCCCACCTGCTTTCGAGTACACCTCATAATTTCTTGTAATTTGAAAGCTTCATCAATATGCTGGTTTTCATTCCATGTTGGTGGAAGGTGATGTTGAATGGGCAGAGGTGAAAACCTATGGAGTTGCACTTTCCATGATCAAATTGAGTCATAAGATACATCGAGAAGAGCCCTGTGGGCTGTTAGTTGGACTTTTGATTACCAGATTTGTGCTTGTCATTGTATTTTGTGTGCAAAACGAGCAAGGTAGACACTGATTGGAAGTTTCCATGGCACGTTATCTTTGTCTGAATGCCGCAGCTCTCTAGACTTTTATTACGATTTAATGAAGGTTTTATGTAGTTTGGATCTTCACAAAAAAGGGATTCAACTGGTCCCTCATTGTTTTCTGCAGCCAATTGTTTGAAGAATTATTACTAATGCGCCTGCTCCTCAGGACCTCATAACTTTTACGAAAATTTAGCAATTGGTTACTGTATCTCTTAGCCTACCTCATTGCAGGGTTGTAATGGTGTAGAAAGTTTGGTAATCTTTAATTAGAGGTTTCAAATTTGTTCCATGCGATGTCACTTTTGGTAAGAACAAAGCTGAACTAGTACTTGCTAGAATTCAGATTAATCAGGCTCCAGAGTGGTTATAGAATCCGCTAATACCAATTAGTATTAACTTTTTTTTAAATTATCAAAAATACTTTTTTTTTATACAAAAAATGAAATCAGTGATACATATTGAAAAGGTAGGAGCATTAAGAGGTTTTAATTATGATATATGGAAAAATAGAGATTGTAACTTCTATTAATAAGTGTTGCAGGTTTGTTATGTAAACATAAGTTGTGTATTTCTGTAATCGTTCATCTAAAGTTTAAAACCAAACATCCAACATTATAAGCATCCAATTAAAGAGATTTCTTAATTAAAAATAAAGGTGTATAGGCTGCAAATTTAAAGATGCTCACATGCATGATATATGATTAAACCAAACTCAAATCGTTCTATTCAAAATCTTGAAAAAGAAATTGTCACTTTAATTCATAAAAATCATATAACAAGGGGTTTAAGTATTTATTAAAACCTCGTGCAAAGAGGTTAAAAAGGTTCTGCTTGTGACTCAAATTAATACTATGTTACAAGGCAGTGATGGGAATATTCATGAGGTAGAAATTAATCCATAGGCTCCTCTCCTCCTTTTCAAAAACTCCCTCCTCCGATTTCTTATAAAAGATATTCAGTCCATGAGAATAGGGTATCTATGCTCATCATATTCTTTATATGAACATTCGAGGCTAGGGATTCATTCTCGTGACCGGTACTGATGAGAATTCGACTTCACAAGAAATGTACAAAAATCTATTGAATTAGCCTATTTCTTGCATGTACCAATTGAAGTATTTTGAGAAATTGAGAATCAGAACGTTCATTCAATTAAAGAAAATGTATATGAAAGAACCATAAAAAGTTAAATTCAAAATTTAAAATTTTCAAGGCCGTTTAATAGTATACAAAGGAGTATATTATCGATGTATATAAGTTAAAAGCGTGACATATATTCGAAAAAAAAAATCCAAAAAGTCAAAGTGAACATGTAGCAGGACACCATGGTCCATCAACTCTGAGTTTATCTTATCAAGCACTTCTACACCATATATATCTTTAATGGTTTTGTCTTATTTACTTTTTCTTTTTTGTTTTTCATTCAAGAAAATCCCATTTAATTTAGAGTAACATTTATATTATCCTCTTCTCAACAAATAATTTCAAACTTTTCTTTTAGTAAAATTCTATTTTTTTTTTAAAATTCCCCACAATATTGTCATGATAGTTTGTTGCTGAATTTGTCAGGTTTCTAGAGTTGGACCCAAAGATTGACAATTCACCATATGATAGTATTTTTAGTATTAAATAAAATGGAGAAAAAAGAAAGAAAAAAAAAACATCTATATATATTGGTATCTTTTTTTATCAATAATACTAAAATTTTCACTATGTTGTCTCACTTTGAACATGAAATATTATTGCAACCTTGTTTGCCTACAATGTTTCCAACTATTGTAAATGATGATAATTACCACTCTTTTGAGGATGTTTCTTATTGTCATAACTATCAAGAAGAAGAAGAAGAAGGGTTGATGGTAAAAGAAGAGGAAATTAATGGGAAAGCAAATGAAAAGAAGAAGAAGAGGAAAAGAAGAATAATAAGAATGAAGAGTAGTGAGGAAGTTGAGAAGCAAAGAATGACACATATTGAAGTGGAGAGGAATAGAAGGAAACAAATGAATCAACATCTTCATGTGTTGAGGTCTCTCATGCCAACCTCCTATGTACAAAGGGTATATACAAAATTTTACAAATTTCGTTCTTTTTTCTGAATTCACCCTTTTCTGTTCTTGGTCTGAAAATAAAGAAAGGCCTTTCAAATTTAAACTCGATTTTGGTTCGTTATCAAATTCATTGATTAAAGTTAAGAACTCGTCATTTTCTGTTGATACTGGTTTTTTATCAACCGTATACGCTTTTTAAGTGTAATTTTTCCATTTCACCCATGTTTAACATAACTTTGATTGTTTTTGGAAAATTTGTAGGGGGATCAAGCTTCAATTGTTGGTGGAGCAATAGAATTTGTAAAAGAATTGGAACAACTCCTACAATGTCTTGAATCACAAAAGAGAAGAAAACTCTATGGAGATCAAGATTCATTATCATTAATGGAAATACAAAATCCACAATTACTATTTCCTCCTAATAATAATTTTCCTCTTTCAAATGAAAATGAAATTGGAATTCAAGAAGAAAAAGCTGAGATTAAGTCATGTTTGGCTCATGTTGAAGTGAAGATTATAGGTATTGATAATGCTATGATCAAGATTTTGTCAAAAAGAAGGCCAGGACAACTCATTAACACTATTTCTGCATTACAACATTTGCAACTTAACATTATTCATACAAATGTTACAACAATTGAACAAAATGTTCTATATTATTTCAATGTTAAGGTACGTATTCGTTAAACTGTACGACTATCTCATCTACAGATTTGAGTTATTAATTAAAGAGTAATAATCAGCAGCGAAGTCAGAATTTTCTATACATGTATTCAAGATTTACTATGTATAAGTTTAATTAAGAAGTAAAATTTTTGACCTATATACGTATTATAATTTTATATAGACATGATATAATTTTCTGACGAATGATGTTCAACTAATCACCTATCAATCGATGTGGCTGTGCCACTGAATTTAAGTTATATGCATTATTAAATGTCTATAGACCAAGTAATAATTTGTTGTAACTGGTTGAATTACATAGATAATGTTAAAAAAAATAACTTTAAATTAAATGTATTTCCCTTCAATGCTTCACTAATTATGTCTTTGATTTTTATTTGGGCAGATTTATGGTGAAACAAGGGTTTCAGCTGATAATATAGCAAATTTGGTCCAGCAAATATTCAGTTTCTTTCATGCAAATAGTCCTATATGAAGTAAAACTAGTTTATTAGTTTGTATACTTATATCCTAAGTTGCACGGACTCTTCACTTTTGATGCTATATCTGTGTCGGATTCATAAAAAATACATTATTTTTGGAGAATCCGATACATATCTGTTGACATTTTTTAAGAGTCCGAGCAACATAGCGGTTATATCATATAGCAAATCTTGTTTAATTTTGGAGTTGACATCTTAGTGTATTATGAACTTTGCATGATCATATATGTACATTTTGGTTTCCTTATGTTTTGTGATGAGTTCATGATTTTTCGTTGTCAATTGTCACCATATAGTATGTTTTATCTTTATTTCTCAATAAAATTTTGATTTCTTCGAGATCACCTTCTTTCAGTATTGAACTTCCTTTAAGTTATTTCATAAGTCATCGTAACATTAATTAGCCTCAAATAACCTTTCATTTTGCCAATTACTTCTCACGCATATCCCTTTCGATTTATTTTTACATCCCAATAACCAAGATAAGCACTATATATATATCATAAATTTAAAGATTCAACCAACATTGGGCTCACTTAAGGGGAATCATTTTGGATTTTTTTTCATCCTCAAAGTTATGTGACATGCAGTGGTGGAGTCAAAATTTTAATTAAGGGGTTCAAAATTTGAAGAAGTAAACGTATGAACTGGCTGAAGAGGGTTCGATATATTTATATATACCCTTATATATAAATAATATAATTTTTCGCCGAGAGGAGTTCAGATGAACCCCCTCACTGCTGGCTTCGCACCTGGAGACTGTTGGGTTTTGATATTGATTGAATGGGAAATGATGGGATGGGAAGTGAAGGAAATATAAAAGGTCTCTTTTGCTTTGGTTAAAGCATTTGTCCCACATAGGAAAGAAAGAGAAAAAGAGAGGTGTATATATTAAATTACACCTACTCTAAGTGCTAAAAGGGTTGAGGGGGAAAGGACCCCTCGTGCCGTCGTCGTCGTCGCTCGCTCGGCTTTGGATTCGGTCAAATGATTTGATTGATAATCTTTTTGAATTAATTAATTAATTATTTTCAGATCCTGTTTCCCTCCATTTTTCAACAGAAGGTTGCCATATATTTCTGTTGATCCTCAGAGTTATTCCTTACGAAAAAAATCTCTGAAGTTCCTTTTCTTCTTTCCTGCAATTCTTAAAATCATCAAAACAGACATGCATCGCCCGCTCTACAGTGGAATCTAAATTCATAGCTTTAGACAAAGTCGGTGAAGAAGCTGAATGGCTCCGGAATTTCTTGGAAGATATTCCATTTTGGCCCAAACTTTTGGCACCTATATGTATACATTGTGATAGCCAAGCAGCAATAGGTAGGGCAAGGAGCGTTATGTATAATGAAAAATCGCATCACATTCAACGGTGACACAATACTATTAGACAACTACTCTCTAGTGGTATTATCACTATTGACTACATAAAGTCAAGAGATAACGTATCGGATCCGCTAACGAAAGACTTATCTAGAGAGGCTGTTGAAAGATCATCGAGGGGAATGGGGTTAAGGCCTAGGACAAGTCATCATGGCGGTAACTCTACCTAGTGGACTGAAGATCCCAAGAACTAGGTTCAAAGAGATCAAACAAAGTTATGAATGACAGTTCAACATTGTCAAATAACTCAACCCATTCTCGTGATGATGACAATTACTTCGTTAGTATATTGATACCTTGATAGTATTTACTTTCTTTCTTCATAGACCATATTTATATGGAATATCTGTTTTCCTAATTTTTTTTTTTACCATTGCACATTTAATTTGTTGTGTGATTATATTCAATGTTAAAAGTCACCTTACTGATATAATCAAAGTTCAAATAAATATTTTGTTGGGTTTTGATATTGATTGAATGGAAAATGATGGGATGGGAAGTAAAGGGAATGTAAAAGGTCCCTTTTTTTTTGGTTAAAGCATTTGTCCCACATAGGAAAGAAAGAGGAAAAGAGAGGTGTATATATTAAATTACACCTACTCTAAGTGATAAAAGGATTGAGGGGTGAAGGACCCCTCGCGCCGTCGTCGTCGTCGCTCGCTCGGTTCGGCTTCGGTCAAATGATCTGATTGATTGATAATCTTTTTGAACAAAAATTCTTTTAATTAATTATTTTCAGATCCTGACCCGTTAGTGACCTGAATCCGCGTGTTCTTTCCTCGAATTAATTTAAATTTCCCTCCATTTTTCAACAGAAGGTTGCAATCTTTCTGAAAAGTTGCAAAACGTTTCCCAAAATAGGCTATATATTTCTGTTGATCCTCAGAGTTATTCCTTACGGAAAAAAATCTCTGAAGTTCCTTTTCTTCTTTCCTGCAATTCTTAAAATTCTTGTGTGATATACTGCCTTCAAGTGGTTCGCTGTCACCTTAATTTGCTC